>JAQBSW010002007.1:0-114613 GCA_029291075.1 Eudiplozoon nipponicum | reverse complement strand
TTTCCGTTCATGCTGCCTTTGGTTTATCGTTCTGGTCACAACTGAACTAATTTGTTACTGGGTTCGCAAAACCTAATACATACTTGCATATATATTAGCTCTTCGCAACAAACAGTATTTAATCTACTACTTCAATGCAATTTTCGCTATTATAGCTTAAGCATACATTATACGATGAATATATTCATATTTTATTAATATTTCATTTGCCAGATAATTGATCTATAATAAATATTGGCGTTATTTAGGAATCAGGTAATAAAGTTTTTTTCGTACGTAACTTTACATACCAGTAACCACGAGATGGATTAGGAGTAAACTATGTCAATCTACGTATTTAAAATGTGGGTTCCGATCGGATGTAGGGAGAAGTTTTAGGTAGTTCGTACCTGAATTTCATTTTCTTTATTTAAACGCCTACGACCATATTACAGCGTCTATATATATATATATATATATATATATATATATATATATATATATATATATATATATATCAGAATAACAGAACGTGATTATATATTATAATCCGAAATTGCCGAGATTAAGCTTCGAAACACTGCACAGTCGTTTGTGTCGTGAAACTCATCTACTATGTTACGCACATTATGCAGTTTTCTGATATATTTTTGAAATGAATCTTCAGTTGTCCATACACGTCGAGTTATTATAGAACAGGCACAACAACACCTACAGAAATATTACACTAATAAAGCGAATTGGAGGAATTTTATTTTATTTATGTTACCAGTTCGTAATAAACATAGCTTTATTAAGCAAATGCAATTCCTCAAGTTGACGAGTTTTGTTCTCATTGGGCAATTTCTGCATTTGAAAGAATGACCCATCATGATTTAGACCATACGTTTCAGTATATAATATATATATATATATATATATATATATATATATATATATATATATAGAAAAGAATAGAATAGAATAGAATATCTTTATTTGTATTCAAACTACACATGTTCGATCAAATAATAAAATTGGAAAATGTACAATATATAAAAAAAGTTATCACATCACATAAAATTGTGCAATTAGTCTCATGTAGATAAGTATATCTCACTAGTTGTACTGTACAATATATCAATATCAGAAAGTTCGGCTGTAAAGAATAATAGATACATCATCAAAATAGGAAAAATTAAGGTATAATTCGAGTGTAACATTATGCAAAAAATTGAGAACCATGACTAGCAATTGATTGTATGTATTGTTGACTAACATGATGATATAATGCATAACATTTCAATTTTAATAATACAAAACTTGGAAATAAAAATCTCAAGAAATTCTGTTTCCGATAACAATTATCCTTGTCTTTTATTCAACCATGAGAAAGTATTATCATAATCAAAATAAAAAATATCAGCAGGATTGTAGACTTTTTCTAGTTCAGTAGATAAAAATTTAAAAGACATCTTAGATGGAGGCATTTCTCTAAGCCCCTTTGGCAATTGGTTATAAATTTTGTAGATTTTCGAAAAAGAGAATAACTTGCTCGCAACATTCCCCACCAAAGGAGGAGATATTGCCAAATGTCCAGATCTAGTTCCAACTTCATGACTCTTTCTTATCGGATTCATATAGGCACCAGTCCACTGGTTCAAATGGAAAACTTTTATGCAATAGCACATCCTCCGAACCACAAAGATTGCAGTGATACAAACTGTAATCTAGAGGCGTATATAGTGCAGGAGATAAGACTAATTTGTTTCACAACTTTTCTTTGTACAGCTTCTATCTTATTGGACAAACCCTTTTTTAATGGATTCCAAGTAGCGACAGCATATTCTAGTATCGGTCTAATCCATATTATATACATTTTAAGTTTTATGTCATTCGATAAGATATTTCGATTTATTAGTGCCCATCTTTTCTTGGCACTGCCTACTATACTTTCAATATGTCTCTCAGCAGAAGCTGTACATTGAATAGTTATGCCTAAATCCTTTATTTCTTGCATAAGTTTAATCTCAAACACATCATTAATCACAGCATCATGAAAATAAACATAATGAAAGTTTGTTCTGTTACCTATTTTTAAAGCTCTCGTCTTTTTATTGTTTATTCTCAGCCCTAGTGTAATCAAATATCTACTCAAATCATACAAATCTAATGTCACATTATTTTTGGAGAATTCGACATTTTTTGGATCATTTGGGAAGATTATTTTTATATCATCAGCGAATTTGAAACTCGACCGTTAAGGATCTTAGTTTCCAAATGTGCAAATACGATTTTTATATAAAATAGGCCCAAAACGTGATCCCTGTGGAACTCCACTTGTTACTCATTTCGATTTTGATAACAAATCGTTTACTTGAATACTCATTCTTCGATTATATAAATAGTATTTTAGTAATCTAAAAATATTCGGATCAATATTCAACAAACTAATCGCATTCAAAATAGCATCAAAAGATATAGAGTCAAAAGCTTTTGAGATATCTATAAATACAATTAATGCATCTAACTTATTCTCACCTAATGTAACTACATGTTTCCACATGGAAAGCATATTAGTAGTTGTCGATTTATCTTTCGTAGAGCCATGTTGAAATAAATCAAAATCAGCCGGAAACATACGTTCTAAATGATCTAGTATCAATCGTTCTATTATCTTCAAAAACGAAGGGATAAAAGAGATTAATCTATAATCACTGGCGCACGTTGGCTTACTTACTTTTGGCAACGGTTTAGCTACTATCGTTAGTATATCGATTGGTAATTTGCCATTCTTCAAAATTCTATTTAGAAAGTTGCAGAGCGCATTCGTATAAGTTAAGGGTAATTGAAGCAGGTTATCGATCGAAATACCAAGGTGATCTTTTTGTTTTTTTGATATGATTTTTAACATTAATTTTATCAATTCATCACTGTCAATAACAAGTCCTGGTTCCTGGTCTCCCAAAGGATCAGGTAGTTCCATGAAATTCCTTTCATTCTGTGGATTACATATCAAATTGCCAAATACTTCATCCAATTCACAGAGAAATTCATACTCAGTTTTATCCACAGGTAATATAAGCTTTAACTTTTCCTTATATTTACTGTAATCTGTGAGGAGTTTGTATCCTAGTCTAGGATTACTCTTCATTTTGGCCAAAATAATTCGTTCTGATCTTTGACGAATTATCAGCAGTGATGAATTAATTTCGTTATCAATGAAATCTAACCTCATTTGTTTAATACTATTGATAAGACTACACTTTATTATATTATCTCGTTTAATTCTTAGTTTACATAATTTCCTATTGATTTCGTTTCGGTATAATGTCCGTAAACGTAGATGCCTGAAATAAAATAGATAATAACGATGAAACAGAAGAAACAAATTCGTCAGTGTTCAAGAGATAAGAACTTTCATAATCAATCAGTATGCTTAATTCTCTAAAAAGATTCCAGTTGATTCTGGAACAGTGCACGTGTGCATTTTCAAAATTAAGTTTCTGTGTTTTGCTACTCAAGATGTTCCATTGTAAAATAATTTGTTTGTGATCCAAGTCGTTGAAATAATTAACAACATCATAACTGTGTGATTTCACCGTTTCAATTTCTAAGTATACATGATCTAAGCATTGCGAACCTCTAGTTGATTCATTTATAATCTGCTTGAGATTATGATTAGAAAAAAATTGATTATTTCACAGTCATGTAACTTATTAAAATCACCTACCACTACATTATAGCCATGACAGTCAAAAATAGATTGAAAAGAATTGGTAAATGTTTGATCATCATATAAAGTAGCATACGGCGGTCTGTAAACCGCGGTTAAGATCAGATTATCAATTTGTATAGATAAAAAATCAATGATAGCATTATCTTCACTAGTATGTAAAATTTTCGCATTTAATACAGATTTACTATAAATGAGTACTCCTCCACCTCTTTTATCCAGTGATCTGTCTTTTCTGAATAAAGAATAGTGAGGAATATCAAATTCATGGTTTTCAATATCCTTGTTAAGCCAAGTTTCAGATAATATTATAAAATCAAAATCGTTACTTATTATAAAATTACACAGCAAAAAGTTTTTGTTCCTAACACTTCGAAAGTTAGCATAAAAATAAAGAAAATGTAGAATACGACTTATCTAAACAATTATCGACTTTTACTGATTCAACTTTGTTGGCTTCTTTATTGTTCGTTCCCCGCGTTTTAAGGCCATACTACTTCTCCCCCCGCCGTCCACAACATTTAGTAATGAAACATCGTTTTTTGATGTTGCAGTCTCACTCGATAGATTCCTTATAATAGATTGATCAGAGGTTCACGGCTTCCGTTCCTGGTTGTACTTTAACTTTTTTTGATTTTGCCAACTTCCGTTGGAGAAACGTTTTGTCCCATCCAATAAATATGGTGTGAAAACTCAAATTCTCATCTTTATTTTTATTGATATACTCTATCTGCATATTTTTTGGCCTTTTTGATAGTTTTACAACTACTGGCCTTGGATGATCTGACCGTTTCCCCACCCTATAGCATTTAGCAATATTGGCATGCGTCTCTTCTTTTATTAAAGCATTTAATTTCTCGACGTCTTTTACGCCGGCATTTTCATCAAGATTAAATAAAACTAATTGATCTTGTTTGCTGTTCCGCGCTGAGACTTCATTCGCTAATATATTCAGCATTTATTCACCTGATGATTTACTTTTAACTGGCGTGTCGCCTTCCACTATTATATCAGCGAGATCAATCCATGGCAGAACATCTGTCTGTAATTTGTCTAACTTCATATGTAGGGCCTCAGTCAGTTCAAAAATATACGCGCTTAATGTTTCATTATTCTCCACCGCTTGTTCCAATTTCGTCGCATTCACAACAGCATCATTCTTCAATTTGGACATTTCATTTTTTAAATAGTTGTTTTCTTCCTTCAACACCTTCATTGAGTTCTGAAGGTCCATAACGATTTTTTTCAATATCAGTATGCGACAAAATCGGAGCCATTTCAAACTGAGCGAATCTATATATATATATATATATATATATATATATATATATATATATATATATATATATATATATGTATGTATATTTATCCATTGTACCCTTCCCATGTACAAAAAAAAGAATTTTTGTCAGAGACAAGAAACATTTCTTTCTCAGTATCTCCTCAAGTATCTAATAATTGTCCATATAAAGATGTATAATTAAATACGTTGGCAGTGTACATAATTCGTCTAAAGTTTGGCAATCTTCACTTTAATCAAAAGTTTGCAATTATCATATCTAATTAAGTCAGATAAATTTTAATATTAATTATTTTATTCCCCGTGATTGTTTTGACATAATTTTCCAATTTCCTCGTTTACCTTCTCACTTATAGGTCTAATTTTTTTCTTTCCATATTTTAGCTGACTACCTTTTCTTCGCCCTAATAAGCAATTACTTTAGGAAATTTTATTTCCTAATCGCTCACATTGCCTCCTGAATTATGTTGTTTTTCATATATAATTATACTAATATTCAATTATTTTATTATTCGCGCTAGCTTTTTACAATTGCATTCTTCAAAGTATCACGTCTTCTTTCATATTTTTTCATTTTATTTACCAATTTCTGCTAAAAGATTTCTTTGGCTATTTAAAAAAATAATATCATTTAATTCTAAATATTGATAAGATTCACCGTAGCAGTCTTTATGCTGCCTGTTTTTTGCATACCTTTATTATTTCTGTAATTGCCTTGCCAGACTTACTTTATGTTTTTCTACTTTTGTCATATTATTTTAAATTATATTATATAATACTTCAGTTAGATATTTATTTGTGTATTATTTTATAATTGAAATAAATCGTCTATGTGATGTAAAAATTTATTATCAATAACGCACATTAAAAAATAATTAAATATACAAAATTTTAAAATGAAATCTTGTCGTTTCCTTTTATTAATTTTAACGTGAAGACTGAAATATTTTCTGACGATGTTCCTTTATTAATTTTTGTTTTTATTTCCTTACTTGGTTGTACGTGTGGACATCAGTTTTTTTTTCCAATTACTAAATTTATAATTTCGATTCCATTTTTTAAGAACGCAACTATTAGAAAAACCATAATCAAATATCCACCAAAATTCTGCAGCATGAAATGAAAGACGAGGCAAATTTTAATAGACATTTATTAACTGATTTAACATGTTATCTACAAACTCGTGGAAAATATTTTTGTTCCAGGAAAATGTTTTTGTATTTGACATAAACATACAAAGTATACATAAATATAATTCGTCTAATTATGCTTTAATTTAAATTTCGACTGATGACTAAAGAATATAAATTTTTATAATTGCTTCTCTAACAGTGTATAATTTGAATAAATTGTTTGAATTCACAGAAAATTTAAAATAATAGTAATAAAAAAATTAATAAGAATAATAAAAATTTAATTATTTCTTACAAGAAAATTATAATAGAATTTTATTAAATTTAACGGCAATACTTGGAAAATAGTTATTCTTCAAATATATAATTAACTTATTGTCCAACAGGTAATTTAAAGATTCATTTTAAATTACACGGCACCGACTTCCCTCATTCATATCGACTGATTTACTGTAGGAATATACCGAAGCATTTAACCTGGTTTAAATAGAATAAACGGTCAAAAACTGAGTACTCAAGATATAGATTTCAGACCAAAAATTAAAAAAGGAGAAAGATAACAAAGGAAGTTTTTGCATGATGCTTTTTAGGCCCTAGGGCAATGCCATTGTATGAAAAAATTCTTTCGCTTCTAAATGGATATGTTTTCTAACACAAATAGCTTTAATAAAGATGAACAATCGCTTTATTGTCATGTGACATTTTTATCAGAATTAAACGGGTTTAGTAATAGACGTACGAACCACTATAATCTTAAATTGCAGGAACCAAGTTGGTTTGCGCTCGAGCAAGCTTGAATTCAATATAACAATAATTATTGAGCGGGTGGTGGTAACAATTCTTTAAATCAAGTTTGCAAGCTTGAAGTAAACACCAATTCCATTGTATTTAACCCATCGTCGAACAATTTAGCAAAACTACCGCCAGCCGCAACGCTCTGACGCGCTTCGACCTTCCATGATCATCGTCAGAGTACTACGGCAAACTGAATATCGAAAATCAAACCGCATTGAATATATATGTAAATCAAAGTTAGATATGCGGCTCTCACTTCTAGCAGTCTCGCATATATTGAACTCGACTGGGAATGTCGGCTTCACAATTTCTATGCAGCCACGAACATTACCTGTTTGTAGCTTTCGCCTCACACACACACACACACACATATATATATATATATATATATATATATATATATATATATATATATATATATATATATATATAGAAAATACAATTAAACAATAATTGATTGCGCTGGTGGTGGTAACAATAGTCAGTTTGCCGTCGTACTCTGATAATGATCATGGAAGGTCGAAACGCGTCAGTGCGTTGCGTCTGGCGGTAGTTTTTTATGTTATTCGATGACTGGTTAAATACAATGGGATTGGTGTTTACTTCAAGCTCTCAAACTTGATTTAAAGAAGCTTGAATTCAATTTTTAAATTCATCTGCCAAACTACAATTGTCATGCCTCTTCTTCCTTTTAAAGTTTCGTAATGAAATTAATATATATATATATATATATATATATATATATATATATATATATATATATATATATTTGTGTTTTTAATGAGAGCTTTTCTGCATATATAAAATAATGTTTTTGTTTTTCCTCCGGTTAATCAGTTGTTAATTTGGAGTTAAACCCCTCTGTGTAATATTTCATTTTAAAAAATACGTCGGGGAAAATTGTTTTGTATATTTGAAGAATAAAGTATTTACAATGGCTTATTTATTATTTATTTAAGGTGAGCAATCATAGACTTTTTTAATATGCATAATTTCCTGAAGGTTTATCGGCAGTCGTGTGTTACAAATAAGTCTCATAATTTGTGAAAAAGTTGAAAAGTATGTAAAGTAACGCTGCCACAAACGCAATCGTTTTAGGTTCAGAATCGATAAAAAAGTAGCAAAATTAGGCTTCTTAAAAGAGTACTGATAGCAATAAAGATATTTCGTGTTGTACTAAAGAGCAAAATAGGTAAGTACGCTTAAGCACATATGTCGTACTTCGAGAATATTATTTAAAAAATCCATGAGCAATAAATGACGGTGCAACTATGACAAATCAGTTTTGTAAAATCTTCTATTAATGAAAATGCTTCTTTGCTATTCCAATTGATTGAGATGTGCTGACCTTTCGTTTAGTACCCACTAGCGTGAACAAAATGTTCAATCATTATTTTTGCAGATCTACAAAATAATCAGTGAGAAATTATTTATTTATTCGTATGAAACACCTTAAGATATAAATTAAAGCGTCTTTTACTATTCAAGAAGAGACAAATTAGGCATCGAAACCTAAACAACAATGTTATTTGTACACCACGTATTAATATCCTCCGTGAAAACAGCCAAATTTAACAGTTTCGTAATAGGTATTGTGCACTTGGTAACAAAATTTCTATAAAATCTGTCCAGAAGGAAACTCTTCATTTAGAATGATTGCTATGAATACCTTTAAAATATGGACAACTTATGCTTTTTGTGGCATTGTTGGAGTAACATTTGCTTATAGAACTTGGTATTCTCAAGTTTTAATTTATTTTGTCTACCATCAAAATCTAATTTGATATGAATTTGAAAAATTATTTGCTGGATTAGCAGGTGTTCAGAAGTATTGATTATTCTAAATTTTGATGAATTTTTGGTTCGTATTGTGTAGGGATTTGGCCCAATGGTTTTGGTACCATGTACCTTTTTGGGAACCATGGTGTTGTGATCATGTACAGACACAATAAACATGGTGTTTGTACACTTTACAGGCTCGGTAGTTATATGAAATTTGTTCATCTACTGCAGGTGTACAGATTAGTATAGTAAATTAGTCAGTAAATTGTCCACAGACCTCATCCAAATATTCAGTGGGTATAGGGTGTAATAACAGCTCCTACCAAAGAGTCGTCAGTAAACATGAAGCGAATATACACATGAGATTATACCTTCCGTTCATGCAGTCTTTGGTTTATCCTTCTGGTCATATTTTGATTAAATTGTTACTAGGACATTTCCAGCCATACAAAAGTCAAAATTGACTAATGTTTCAGTGTCATATAACCATAAAGAGTGAAAATATATATGAATGAAAACAGAAATAATTTTTTAAACAACTTATTAGTGAGAATAATGAGGGAGAGAGAGAAGGAATACCTAGTTACTATTAGTCAATTTATCAGGATAACTCACAGAAATGAGGCAAACAAAACCTCTCCACAACACCATTATGGCCAAGGTAGCACTCGGGAAGGCAACATCAGCAATACAGCTTCCTTAAGGCTTTCGCTGAATCACGTCATAAAAAAACCAAACCTTGCAGCTAACTTTTTCCTACTAAGGAAAGAAAGTTACGAAGATGATTCTACTAGACACCTGCAACAAGATCGCCACTGAGCTCGATTCGATGCCATATCGCAAAAGGTATCTAACCAAGCACTATGATGTGCACGAGGACCCCATCATGACAGATGAGTGAGTCCTATACTACCGAATTTGGATAAAAGTGACTTCACCTATTTCTGCCAGGTCAAAATCTGTCAACTATGTTTCTTACACCAATCTGGTTCTGGATAAGAGAACAGAGCTCTACTGGGCAATTAAAATGAAGACATACGCAAAACGTGACCGAGCCAACGAAATAGATGAAGCCTTATATGTTTTTCTAACGAGGAGCACTTATTGGCAGATCTAAAAATACGTCTACAGATGTCAATGTTAATTATTCGTTGTTGGTAACCATCATGTGGTATACTTCTCATAAAATGATGGTCGAATGCCTGTAAGCGTCTCAAATCATCAACTCTAAGAGGCCACGTTTAGCTAACGTATAGTAAGACTGCGCGTACAGATGCATTGTAAAGACGACCTTTAAGGCAAACTGAAATATGCACGTGTCTCCATAAATGACGAAGGTTCGAGAAAGCTACTCTAGCTTTCGTGATTCGTATTCTCACCTCGACGGACATATTGCCTAAGTTATTCATAGAGCTCCCAAGATATGTAAACCTGTCGACTATGTCTAGTTCTTCATTCTGCAGTGATGGGTGATCTTTAATAGTATATTACATTTAGAGGGTGCTATTTTCATACCAAAAGACGAGACAACGTCGATTAATCTATTCAAGGTGGCATGGGCAGCATCCCGTTTGTCGAATAGTAGTACGATATCGGCCGCATAGTCAAGATCGACTAATTTACCCCTTCCCCCCGGGAATACTTCAACACCTGCATCCTGTATGTATGGAAGAGTGTTGTTCATAATAGCATCGAATGGAAAGTTAAACAAAATGGAGAAAGTGGACAACCTTGATGTATGTAGAAATTAGTTATAAATGGCGTGAATGCGTTCAGGATTGTCGTTCTTTTTGGAACACCTATGTGGACTCGGTCCATGTTACTAGGTGTGCAACACTGAATACAATATTGCATATATATATATATATATATATATATATATATATATATATATTATGAGAGTGGCGATTAGTCCGACTCGGTTTACTTGTCTGTGTGTGTGCGTTCGTTCAAACAGACAAAAACACACACATTTGAACTTTCTGGAGTACTACTTTGATACATATTGTGTGTACTTTCGATGTGAACCGTATTTTCTACGTAAATAAAGTTAATTGTTCTGCTCTGTTTCTGCTGTAAATTAGTTGGTAAGTTGTACTGTAATACATAAAAAGTGTTTTCTTTAGTTCATACTTTGGAATAAATTATTCACTTATGTGAACACCAATTGCTTTAAAATATTTTTCGTTAATTGGGTAATTGGAAATCGTCCATTCACTTTATAGAAAATTCCGGCTGCATTGCAATACAGGCATACCTGAATATGTAAAAAGAACATGAAATATGAACACCTGCAGACAATGAATTCTTAATATTTGATTTATTTTTAGTATTATCTTCTAAACAAATTAAACAATTTAAATTTATGATTTTCAGAATTAACACAAATAATCTCGAAAATGCTTGCTAACAACTTTAATTACTTATATAAAATCAAATAAAAACATTTAGAAATAGGCATGGTTCATAATTTGTTATGTTCAAACTGCTTTACAAAAATAATGATTGAAATTTCGTCGAGAAAAATTGCGTTAGCAACACGAAATTGAGCAATCACAGGTCTGTGATGCCCTTTGATGTTCGGGGCCGCACGCGCGCTACAATGACGAAACCAACGAGTATGATCTGCTGGCCAGAAATTGTTAGGCATATTGCTCCATGTCCGTCGTGACATGGATCAGGGTTTGCAATTATCCCTCGTGAACGAGGAATTCTCAGTAAATGCAAGTCATAATCTTGTGCTTATTACGTCCCTGAATTTTGTACACACCGCCCGTCGCTACTAACGGTTGAATGGCTGGGCAAGGCTTTTGGACTGGTGCTATTGAAACAGGTGTTAGCCTGTTCGACCGGTGCCGAAAAGAAGACCAAAATTGCTCATTTAGATGAAGTAAAAGTCGTAACAAGGATCCCATAAGTGAACCTGCGGAAGGATCATTATTGATTAATCATGTTATCATTTTTAACACACACATTCAAATCGGTGGCCTTTAAACATGGTAGTGACGCTGTGTTTAATGACATTGGATCTATTCCAATGGGGCCGTCGATTACTAATTGACTCCTCCGTTTCTATGCGACCTTAACTGATATTCTCCAGACGGTGTGTGGTGTTCTGTGTAGTGTTGAATTGGATATTATCTGAGACACATGATCAACTTGGCTCCGGGTTGAGCCGCGTTGCGTAAAATTCTTGAATTTATTTGCAGGGATCCCAATATGGACCAAACTGCATTTGTTAAATTCTAAAAGACTTACTTTACAAAGGAAAATTGTACATATATTGGAATGGTGTTTAGCAACTTTGATTTAATTAATTTTTATAACCACCCGCGCAAGACCACTTACGTGAGTAGCAGTTTTTCTGTTTTCCATTGACAAATTAGGTTTGGCCATTTGGAACATCAAGCTTAAGGAGTTGCCACTTGGGCTTCGAATTAACGAAGACTCATTACAGATATAAAGAGATTTACAATTGAATATTGCGTAAATTACACGGCAGGGTTGCACAATGGCTACTCACAGAATTCGAAGCAAAAACGCCTCCGTTCGAGTCCCTTTTGCGGAAATTTTCTGGTCATTACATGACGAGATCCTAATGGGGCCGAAATCGGTCAATTTGATGTATTGATTCTATTAACTTATACAATGCTTTGTTTATAATGAAATATGCTCATGTAATAGGATTTTCGTATATATGAAGCTTTGATTCAACTTTGATTCAAAGCATTGTTACCTCCACACTGGCAATCAATGATTGTTCAAAGTCGTAATTAGTTGAATCAAATTCACAAATAAACGGGAGAACCACACATCTTTGCAGCAGCAGACAAAGGAGCAAACTGCGTATCATATTCCATTCAGTTATTGAAAAAGTTCCTTGTATCATTGAACCGTAATTAATTGATTTTGGCAGATTGCCGCTTTGAGAACTCGCGGCTCCAGTTCAAATTTTGCGCAAAATATAACTAAAGTCAATTTTTTTTAAGTTTGTTTTTCGTTAACATTTAAAAAATGCTACTGGGCAACAGTTCGCGGCATTTGACCTATGTGTTACGTCAAACTTGATCCGTTATTAAACATAAAATGACTGCGCGGGTGATAGTAATATTTTTCAAAATCAAGTTTGCGTGTTTGATGTTAACACGAATCCATTGGTATTTAAATAGTCATTGAAAAACATAGCAAAACTACCGCCAGTCACATGTACTGATGCGTTTCGACTTTCAATGATCGTAAGCAGCTTTTGACGGCAAACTGACTAGCGAAGATTAATCCGCCTTGCATATTAATAGAAAACAAAATTAGATATGCGGCTCTCACCTCTATTAGTATCGCATATATTGTACTTGACTGGAAATTTCAGTCATGAGCATTATCTGTTTGCAGCTTTCGCTACAAGCATATATAGGCATTTAAATTAAACATTAATAGATTGCACGGCCGGTGGTAACAATTCTTTTTGTTATTCGCTTTATCGATGTCTGGCTTTTAAACGACATAGTTGGCTGATAAGCTATTGGAGTTACTCCTTAGTTAATGTGTCAAATTTATTGGATAAATTACATATACGTACAATTTTTGGAGAATTTTACCACCAGGTGATTTTCGTCCAACTTAAACCGATTCTTCATTTTCCGAGAATAGAAGTATTACAAACTCACCATAAATTCTTCTCCATATTTAACGATTGGTATTGCGACTGAAACACTAGTGGTCTTTTGCAAAATCAGTGCCCCTCAAATAAATATCCCACCAAGTTCCACAAAAAAATCTATCGCAGAGTCTAAATGATTTTTTGTTATCAAATGACTAGTTTCAAATTTCTTGAATCAATAAAAACCGTAATTGATTCATTATTAGATTATTTTTGTATATTTTTAACAAAATATTATGCATACACAAACACAAAATGTTCCCTAGCATTACTCATTAAAACTGTGTCGCCGATACACTAATGATATCTTTCAAATAACTGAGTGGATTTTAATCTCTAAAATGAGCTTGACATTTTGGATACAAGCCAAAGATCATGATGAACTCACAATCTAGTAGAACGAAACTCATCAAAGATAATAATTTATCGAGCTGTGAACAGAGATATCGTACGAGAGGAAATAAATTAAACAACGTTTTCTCTTTGATGCTGCAGTTACTAAATTGCATCTAGATTTTATTTCAAGCGTTTCTCTAAATACAAATTTGTATTAGGTGTTGCGAACCTAGTAAAAAATTAGTTCATTTGTGACCAGACGGATAAAACAAAGACAGCATGAAGAGAATGTATAATCTCATGCACTTTTCGTTTCGTGCTTACTGGCGACTCATCAGTAGGAGCCGGTATTACGCCTTCAACCACTATATATATTTGTGTGAAGAATATGGGATAATAGGAATGATATATATATATATATATATATATATATATATATATATATATATATATATATATATTAGGTCTCCACAACAAACCGCATCTAAAGGTTCCCTACATAACCTTGTTAGACATTTACGTTAGTAGAGTGCTATTCGCTTAAAATAAACTCATGCCTGGTCATAGCATCGCTAGTTTCTAACACATGGCGAGATAATACTGATCAATTGATGATACTGTACTTAAATTAACTTTAATCTTCACTACCTATATATTTATCGGTCCCGTGGCTTCTCCAACATTAACTTAATAACAATCAAGTTATGGTATATATAACTATCAGATGCGTTCAACGGTGTGATATTTTTCCTTTGATTAGGAAACAAGATTCCTAATGTAAAATTTAAAAAAAAACAAAATGCAAATTTTATGTCTCTGTCAACACTTTGAATTTCCTTCCAAAATTAAGAACAGATATAATCAATATCTTCCAGAAAATCATTGTTTCCTTCGACTGGGCCTTATAATGATCTACATCAAATATTTATATAACTCTTCCCACCGCAGATTTTTTAACATGCAGCGAGTAATCATTCCATTGAATTATTTCTTCTAAATTTGCAAATTAACTTTTCTTTGTTTTAAAGACTTCAGAACTCCAATCTTCATGCGATATGGGGGATTAGACTTAAAATTCAGTAGTATTCCTGTGTATGCCTCTTTCCTTTAAATATCGCTTACAAGATAAACGCTGCCTCGTATCAACTTGATTTTTTAAAAATTATAATATAACAAGCAAATATAAAATAACTCACTGGATTATTTATTATTTTTCATTTATCATTAAAATGTCTCCATGTAATAAATATGTCAACTAGGTATCTCACAGGAAGTAACTGTTTGAAATGTGTTCTTTCCAAAAGGGGAGACTCCGAATAGTGAAAAATGATATATGCTACCAAAACCCATCTGTTTCACAAAGTCATTCGAGGCATCAAATATTTTGACGACATAAAATTTTTTAAAAACTGCCATCTAGACATGTGATCATATTACATAATTCTAGTGTCTGCGGAAAAACATTAAGGAGCAAATTCAAGCAATCAGATGCCTGTAAGTATGCAAGTATGTATTAGGTTTTGCGAACCTAGTAACAAATTAGTTCAGTTGTGACCAGAAGGATAAACCAAAGGCAGCATGAACGGAAAGTATAATCTCATGCACATTCGTTTCGTGCTTACTGGCGACTCATCAGTAGGAGCCGGTATTACGCCCTTTAACCATTATATATTTGGTAGAAGAATGTGGAATAATAGGACGGTACAATCTCCTAGACGAAACAAACAGTATTTAACTGTAATCAGATGCCTGTTGGACAGGTACATCGTTATACATTGAAACCGTACGGAAACTTTCCAGTTCATCGAATTGTTACAGTTTACATTTAATAGGTTTTTCTATAAAACAATATGTATTCATTAATTTTTTTTATATTGGGAAATATAATGAACAAATATCATTTTGCAGACAAAAATAATTACTATATACTAGGAGAGGCTGATACCATAATATGTTCGGGTTTGGTTTCGAAGTATAATAATATCATTTTCTATGTATATGCATGCGGTTTGACCTTCCAAAGTCAGTTTGCCGTCGTACTATGATGATGATCCTGGAAGTTCAAAACACGTTAATACGACGGACTAAATGTAGTTTTGCCATGTTATTCGACAACTGGTTAAACACAATGGGATTGGTGTTTACTTCAAGCTCGTTAGCTTGATTTAAAGAATAAAAAAGATAATTTAAAAAATTTAGACAAAATAGTCGAAATGCATGATTACTTATTGAAACTAATAGAATCTGTGATGAGGGAATTTTTCAGCAAATTTAATTTACAACTTCATAGGGTCAAGTCACAGGAACAAAACGATTAGTCTGATGTAACTGGATATATATGATTTGGAGTTTAGAAGGGACGTAACATGTTGGCTGAGAAATGTCAAATAAGAATTTTTTTAAAGAAACGTTTACTATAGACATCTTACTTCCTAACCGAATAGACAAGATGTCTCATTCGGTGCATCTGGTGTTTATTCACTTCCTTGTAGTGATTGTAATTAAGTCTACGTAGAAGGGAAGAACATAAAACGGAATGTAAGTAATGCCAAATTAATAGATCAGATATAAACCGCCATTCATAGGAAGCTGGTATTACTATAAACTGGGATGTATGTAGGCGTATAAAATCCATAGTTTGAATGTCATTTCATTGCACTTTTTCGTGTTTACACCTTATTTGTTTGTATTTGCTCGTTACAAAATTATATTTTAACGCCTTCATGTATGCTATTGTAACATTAATATCAATACCTAAAGGATTATTAATGCGTACTACTCATAATTACTTCCCGATTAGTGATATTGAAGGTGTCATGGGCATTATCAAAATATTTTTTGCAGTTGCAATATTTCCTGATAACATTAACGAGTTCCTAAAAGCCAGCCAAGATAAAAAGGTTAAATACTGTTTGTTGCGAAGAACTAATATATATGCAAGTATGTATTAGGTTTTGCGAACCTAGTAACAAATTAGTTCAGTTGTGACCAGAAGGATAAACCAAAGGCAGCATGAACGGAAAGTTTAATCTCATGCACATTCGTTTCGTGCTTACTGGCGACTCATCGGTAGGAGCCGGTATTACGCCCTTTAACCACTATATATTTGGTAGAAGAATGTGTACCGTCCTATTATTCCACATTCTTCTACCAAATATATAGTGGTTAAAGGGCGTAATACCGGCTCCTACGATGAGTCGCCAGTAAGCACGAAACGAATGTGCATGAGATTATACTTTCCGTTCATGCTGCCTTTGGTTATCCTTCTGGTCACAACTGAACTAATTTGTTACTAGGTTCGCAAAACCTAATACATACTTGAAGATAAAAAGGTGTTCTATTTTGTTAGTTCCTTGTTTGAATCATACCTAATGACTGGTTGCTAAAACGTCGTAGACGGCTCACCATGTTTCGCGCCATTGCTTCTGTTCCGCTGCTCACTATATAAACAAGAGTGTTGATTGCACAGTGTATAATAAATTTTTCATTTCATGTGAGGTATGGCGGCTCTAATTCATCTACATGCCAAATCATATACATATGCTTCCTACCTTAATGAAGTATCATATAGCGATTCTGTAAAGCTCGCTAATTACTTCTCATATAATTTTTTTATTAATTAATGAAATAAAAATCAATACACCGTGATTATGAAAGAAAAGTGGGTTTTAGTTAATAAACCTTATATTTTGTAGCTTTAAGATGCCTACGTACCAAGTTTAAATTTTTAAAGAGTTATGGGCAAATGACACACTGATAAATAAATTCGATTGAGCAACACATAGGTTGATGTATTTTGTGCGATTTGGGAATCGCAACAACGTATATATTTTTCAAATATTGTAAATTTTCGCGTATAATCTTTTGCCATACTTTTTAAAATTTGCATACCAAGTTGCAATTATTGATCACGAAGTTTAATAATGACGGTTTATGCTCTATGAAAGTCCGTTTTCCTTCTTAATAGGTTTTCGTCATGTGCTGTGCAGAATTTGCCACGGAAAGGACTTCAACCTAAGCATTTCAGCTTTGGAATCTGTTGCTCTAACCACTGAGCCACTCTGCTTTTTCGAGATTAAACAATGCATAGTTTATAATAACAAATTAATTACATAATTTGACAGGTTTCCATAACATGATCGCAATCTTGGTGTAAATAATTGTTATCAACCATTGTTCATTTCCTTATATAAACTGGTAATTGAGTGCAATTTTAGTTATTCTGTTTCTTGCACACGTACAGCCTATTAAACAAATGATTTTGTAACAATAAATCTGCATTTTACTCTGATAAATATTTAATATTTTTGATTAATTTCATCTTTCATTCTATAAAAATACATTTTAATTACCATAATTATTAAGGCATGTATTGATGTTTTGATTCCGGCATCACGGCATGCAGAAAGGCAATGCCTTGGTGACACCGAAAGTCAACTCTGCAAACGTCGAACTGAGCTATTGCAGGAGTTTCAAAATCAACTTGATATTCTTTGGCATAGTTGGCGATGGATAGGCGATGCTTTAAAAACGGCACGAGACAAAGTGAAGGCAGCGAATGTAACAGCTCCAATGTATAGGTTGCAAATGTTGGAACAAGACGCAGAAAAGTCTAAGAACAGGCCCGAAATAAATTGGTATGTCGCCAATTATAGTGAAATGAAACATGAAAACAATCATCCAGTTCCAGACGATATGGATGAATTGAGGATTGGTGGCACACTCATTCGTCATGACAGTTTTGAAAAAGTGTGTGCTGACAGAAATAATTCAGATTTCAGGAAAGAGGACGGATGTCATCTTGTTGGTTCAATTTCGTTTGTGGAATCCAACCCGAATAAAATCAATTACGAAGTGAACAGGGTGGAAACATATCCCTATGCTAAAACATCGCAGCTTGGTGCATTTAACACGGATATAACAGCGTGTGATACGCCCTTCCAAATATATGGTCCAACCTATGACAACTATGAACAATTAAAACATGCAGATACTGAAATTTATATTAATGGCCGAAAGAAGGCAAGTTCACCGAGTCTGTCGAACGATCTGACTTTGCGAATAGCCGACAGTCAAGACGGAAACCCATTGTTCTGCTCAGGTATTCAAAAAGATTATCTTAGTACTGACTTTCCATCGGTGTTTATATCAAATTTCAGCAAATCAAAACAAGACGCGTCATCCAATGATGCATCGTCTTATCGAAGCAAAGCTCAATGTTTGCTTCTTAATGCGGATATATCACCATCTGCTAGTATATGTGTAGATGCTCATCACTATGCTAACGACAAGGAACTTGCCAGAGGCATTGATGAGGTCTACATGCATAATTCAAGGGGCAATGAGACTGAAAATAACACTAATTCCAGCTGTTTAATAAGAGCAAAGTCGAATTTGTTACACATTGACTACCTCAATTTTGTTTCCGGCCAGGCAATTGGTGGTAACAGGTATAGTGCATCTAGTCAAGATGTTTACAGTACAGACAGTGGGTTGTGTGTGACACCTGATATTGCGAATAACAAGAGCCCTACGTCGGATAGAATGATCCGCTCCAGCTTCAGTGACGCAAAATCTGGGGAAGAATTTAACTCAAATAGGAATGTGGCACAACTATGCTCATTTTATAACCTGGCAGAGCCAAATCTTACAACTACGCACTCCAAAATGAACTCCACCAATAAAAGTAGTTGCGCGTTGCATCAATCTTTGCTGAAAACAGATGAACTGACAGGAGTCAAATCTAAAAATTTCACGAGTTCGCATAACGAAAGAGATCTGGCAAAGCGCGACGCCAAAGCAATTGAAGTTTCGACAAGCCAATTTCTGGAGTCTAATCAGAAGGTATGCTCATCCATAACTTGATTTTTCGTTTCAAATTGCCGTAGGATTTTCACTAGATTTTGCTGGATTCGTACATTTATAGTTCCAATTTAATCGTTGCCTTATATTTTAACATAAAATCGTCTTAGTAAATGGTTTTTTCGAATGAATATGGCATCGTCAATTTAATATAAATTTGTGAAATTTTTTGTGCATCAAGGTAGGTAGAGCAAGCATGTCTCGGTCCGATTCCTCTTGATAACAATTTGACTATTTTCATCAAATCCTTTGATTAGAATAAATAGATCAGGAATTACACACAGCTTCTTAGGCGCTTCGTGGCACCGTTACTACTGAACACTGCTAGAGTCAGCCTCATTGCTGGTGTCTGAGAGCGTATATCGGAGCACGTGCAAACACGTGAAAAACTCGGTCAGCCAGAGATCAAGCGAAACATGTTTCTAAAGCTATGATTGAAAAATCGCATAGAATTAGGCAAAATTATAAAAGCTTATAACAGAAAAAGCACAAATTTTGAACGTTTACCATTATATGTAGAGTTTTATAAATCAAGTTTTCGAGCTTGAAATGCGCACTAATCCAATTAAATTTAAGCAGTCAAATAACATAGCGAATCAATATATAACAGTTAAATACAGTTTGTTGCGGAGAGCTAATATATATGCAAGTGTTGTATTAGGTGTTGCAAACCTAGTAATAAATTAGTTCAGTTGTGACCAGAAGGATAAACCAAAGGCAGTAATCTCATGGACATTCGTTTCGTGCTTACTGGCGACTCGTCAGTATGAGCCGGTATTACGCCCTTTAACCACTATATATTTTGGTGAAGAATGTTGGATAATAGGACGGTACAATCTCTTAGACGAATGTGTAAACCTGCAATGGTGAAGCCAACATCATATAGTGTCTATGAAAATGCGACTTCAACGCTAACTCCCACTATATAATATATATATACCGAGTCTGTAAAGGATACTAACACTATAGCTATTGTGTTGGTAACCGATACCAACATGACTGTACCAAAAAGGTACATGGTACTTACACTATGGTTTCCGAGTCGGTACACGGTACCAACCTGATAGATATCAACATATGCTATAGTTCACCGAAATTGAGAATTATAACAATTTCTGAACACCTGTTACTCCAGTAAATCCATACACTCTGGCCTTGATCGATATCATTTATCAAATTTCACGGTAAGCATTACATCATTCCATTCAATATATAACGGTTAAATACTGTTTGTTGCGAAGACTTAATATATATGCAAGTATGTATTATGTGTTGCGAACCTAGTAACAACTTAGTTCAGTCGTGACCAGAAGGATAAACCAAAGGCAGCATGAACGTAAAGTATAATCTCATGCACATTCGTTTCGTGCTTACTGGCGACTCATCAGTAGGAGCAAACAGTATTTAACTGTTATATATTGAATTGAATGATGTCATGTTTACCGAGAAATGTGATATCTGATATCGATAAAGGCCAGAGTGTGTAGATTTACTGGACTAACAGGTGTTCAGAAATTGTTTTAATTCTCAATGTCGGTGAACTATAGCATAAATTGATATCCATGTTCCGACTCGGTACAATAAATGTTGGTATCGGTTACTAACACAATAGCCATAGAGTTAATATCCTTTACATACTCGTTATATATAGTATATAGTGTGATTTAGCGTTGATGTCGCATTGTCGTAGACTATACGATGTTAGCTTCACTATTGCAGGTTTACACATTCGTCTAGGAGATTGTACCGTCCTATTATTCCACATACTTTGACCAAATATATAGTGGTTATAGGGCGTAATACCGGCTCCTACTGATGAGTCGCCAGTAAGCACGAAACGAATGTGCATGTAATTATACTTTCCGTTCATGCTGCCTTCGATTTATTCTTCTGGTCACAAATGAACTAATTTGTTACTAGGTTTGCAACACCTAAAATATACTAACATAGTGAGTCTACTGTCTGTCGCACGTACTGACGCGTTTCGATCTTCCATGATCATCATCAGAGCACGACCGCAAACTGACAAGCGATGATTAAACCGCAATTGGTATATATGCCTAGCAAAATTGTATATGCGGCACACACCTCAGGTAGACACGAATAAATTATATTTTTGATACTCGACTTTTAGTACCGTCCTACTCTGATGATGTTCTTTGAAGTCGAAAGACGTTATTTTGAGTGACTGATGGCAATTTCGATTTGTTGTTCGACTGGATAGATACAGTGGGATTGGTTTTTATTTAAAGCTCGCAAATCAGGTTTGAAAAATGTTATCACCACCTGTATAATGAAATATGGTTTTATGGTATAACTTATGTAAATGTGGCGAACTTTTGAAAAGGTTAATATTTGTGACTGTATAGAGCTCGTGCAGCCGAAATTTACAATCATATAAAATGAATACGAGACTTCTAGAGTTGGGAGCCGCGTATATAATTTTATTTTAAATATGTATCAATTACGTTTAATTCCTCGCTAGTCAGCGCCGTCTTACTTTAATGATGATCATGAAAAATGGAAACTCGTCAGTACATGTGACGTACGGTAGGTTGTCTCTATTGTTCCACTATTTACGGATCATGACTGGTTTCCGAAGCTGTCGTATAACCGCATGGCTTAAAACTGCTTATATTTCGTACATTTTGTAATGTAATTGACCGCTGGCCTACCAAAAAAATTACCAGCTCGTTCTTTTAACCTTGCAATCTTACATAAGTCCACTAAGGCTTACCTTTTTTCAATATAATTCTATGAAAATGTTGTAACAAACCGCGAAGTTTTTTGATTTGCGTCTGGACGTCTGGTTAGAGAGAATGCCAAAATCGAAATGGAGATATTTGGTTTGATACACCCTTAAAGAAATAAGCACAAACAACTATTAAAAATTTTACTTTTAGCTATCAGAAAATTGCATTAGCTTTTCTAGGAAAATGATAGCATTCTGACCAAATTAATATGTGTTACTGAATCACAGTCAAGGAAATTAGCTTAGAGGCTGCTAAACGAAGGAAGTAAGCTTCAGTTTGCTGATATGTTTTGAATTTACGTCTTTGTATTATCACGACTAGCCGTTCATGTATTAAATTTAACACAGTAGTCATGCATTCGGTTACATGTAAATTAGTTAAACCCATAATAATATTATTTTAAATTTCCTTCTCTAAATTATTCGGGATTTGACTATCTTTATGAGAGAACGGCTAACTATCGCACTTTTGTACTGCTGCAAATATCCTAATGATTTTATCGACGATTCTTCTAAAATTTAAATTTTTAACAGTCACTAAACTAATTATGGAAAGTGGGCATAAATAATAAACTTGGAAGGAATAGCCAGATGCAGTCTGCAAGGTACATCTGAGGGCTAAATGTAAAATTGAACTTGGTACATAGTTAGTCCTATCAAGACAGATGCAAAGGGACATTATAATCACGCGTAACAGGGTGGTGACGGAAAGCAGACATAAATTTACTCATGCATGTTTTGCTAGCAACGTGTAATTCCGCAGTCAGCACAAAAACGGAAGCAGACTTCGGCCTCGTAGTAGTTAGCATAGAATAGTAAATAATTGTATTAAAAAGATTACATAAATGCAGCAATAGCTATCAAAAATTGATTTATTCTGGCTTCGTAAATATGTTGCTGCCGGTTTTCCATTCAGATGTAAAGCACGAAAACCTAATGGATGTGAAATACGCTATTTATTAAAACATATTATGCGCATTGCCGTTTGATCCTCAATAGACAATAATCTTTTGTAATCTAAAAGGATAACGAAAAGCTAAATGGGATCATTAACTGAAACTGGAGTTAATTGTGCTATGTTGTGCGACCGGTTGACCAAACAGGACATATTGAATGAAATGTTTTGCATAACGCGTAATTTATTATTCGCCTGATCCTTTTTGTTTGAAAAAAAATGTTTGCGTTCAATGTTCAATTTGTGATTCCCTATATTCCGGGGCCGTTTTCCGTTTCATAATATCGACAGTAAGCTCATGACCTGGCAAAAAATTAGACATGCATTAAGATAGGTATTTGATTTAAATATGCTTCCTTGCGTAGTGCTGTCATCGAACAATTTGATTCCACAAGTGATTGTTACGGGACAATTGATAGAACTCGCAGATGGGTAAATTCATTATTAATTTACATCTCAAGGTGCCCAGATTGCATTTGACTTTGATTGATGGGTTTTCACTGGCCACGTCACTCTGGAGCCGTGAAAAATTTGTATTTCTTAAATTGTACTCGATATACCAATTTTTATTGTAGACTCCATTTTCATTTAGTAGTATTACTATCCTCAATTTATTTATACTCCATTGCACCCAGGATGCGATAAGGTAAACGGGGAATTGATGATTACTGTAATATATAATTAAAATTAAGATTTTTAATAACTTATACGCGTCGATAAAAGTAATTTTGTAAAAATCGCATATCTCACAACCATTACTAAATATTCACCCACAAAGTGTTCATCTCTCTATGTGTGCCTTGACGTATTTATATAAATTTAAAAAATTCAACCCTTTAATTGTTCAATTACAGTGATATCACAATTACCGACGTTACACTAGATAAGCGTTCACCGAGAATGTGTGAGTATTTACAATTGTCAATTTTTTAGATTTAAGCCTTTACTTCCATGCATTTGTTCATCTAATTAGATTAATAGTGATTATAATGCTATTCCAATTTTGCAATTGTTTGACTAATTACTTTACCTCATCTTTGTTAAATTGAAATATTGCGAGTTGCATAACTTTCTCGGAAGCGGGAAAGTTAACGTAAAACACAAGTCGCTAAATTCTGCAAGGGTAAATATTTGAGGAAAATTATAACCTTAATTAAGATAACGAAATACAATAATTGAATGATAGAAGAAAAAATTTAGAAAAATATCAATGTACAAAAAAACTGAAATTTTGATTAAAAGATGATATTTAACATAAAGGTTTATCTATCAATGATACATTCTATATTGGAGCCAATTTAATATATAAAATAAGATAGAAAGTAATAAAAAGTGAAAATAAGACAAAATAATCTAACGCTAATAAATGTTAAATTTAAATTCATCCACTAAATTTACACTTAGTTGGATGAATACAGCACACACACACATGTGACACGCAACTATCTAATGCAAGTAAAAAGTCATTGGTTGCGCGATTGGTGGACACAATTATTTAAACCAACTGTGCGAGCTCGAAACCAGCAACAATCCAAGTTTTTTAACCAGGCGGCGATCAACTTAGCAAAACTACTGTCAGTCACTCCTACTGACGCGATTCGAATTTCCATCATCTTCCACAAGGCACGACGGCAAATTGCCTGACGATGATCAAACGCTAGTCATATATATGAAAAGTAAAATTGAATATGCGGCTCTCACATCTAGCAGTCTTGCGTGCATTGTATTTAACAGGAAAAGTTGGCTGCACAATTTCTATGCAGTCACGGACTTAAAGTTTTTCATTTCTATAAATGTTTATTTCTAATGAAGATCATTTCCAATTAATTTAGCATCAAACATGTGCAATTTAATCGAAGTTTATTCAATCGTTTAGCTAAGTTGGAGAAGTTGATCATGTCATTTTTCTCATGATTCCAACCAACACATTTAACATTCAAACATGATACATAAAATTGTAGATTTATTGGTGACGTAATAAAAACATATACGCATGTAACGCAGTTATTTGCTATAGGAAAGAAAATGGTTAACAAATTGGAACATATCAAATTTACATATAAAATTCTATACAAAATATTACAAATGTAGAATCCATCCATAAGTTTATCGTATAAATAATATGTTCCAACAAATATCAATTGCAATCTAATGTTATAATATTGGCAACCAGGAATTGTTAAAAATTGGAGTGTTTTGGTAACTGGAATATCGGTGTCCAATGATACCGTCGTAAATCCCGCTAAAATATCCTTTGCCAATTGGCAATAATTTATCTTCTCCACTTAGTTTTACTTATTATTGAAGGCATATTTAAACCAATTGCTTTCGCAATACCTAGTACATAATTAATTATAAAATTTACTTTACTGTGTGGTACTTTATGAAGTTACTTTTATTAAAGCGAGAGAAATTATGTCGGATTGAGCACTCATGAAACACGACGCTTCATGTTTCTTGTGAATTATATGTGCATAATCCAACTTTATTCGCATTGCTTTTAAAATAAAGTGTATATAAAATTGCTTGTTATTAACTATATTTGGAGACTTTCGTATCCATAATTTGATCTATATGTCTCATTAGTGTATATTAACAAAATTTTAGCTGACTATTTATTTGTAGCTGTGTCGTGGTATTTCATCAAAATCTGTCTATTACAAAAACATAAGTTTAAAACAGTTTAGAACATTATGTTTTAGTCAAAATTCTATAAATGAAGTACATTTAAGCTGCTTTAATATCTCGTCTTTGATAGAATATTAGCGGTTTTATCTTGTCTGAATTTTAGTTTTATTTAATACCAAAAAAATGTTTAGCATAAATGTTTTGCGCTACCGGAATATAATTTATTACCTGATTCTAGTTAAGCTAAATAATTATTTTACGTCACCGCACACATTTTGATTCCGATTTGTGGAATTATTATAGGACTGATTAATAAACTCACCCTTTATTTCCTGTTGTCTTACCGTATTAATTAAATGAAGTCCCTTTTAGGCAGCAACAAATATTAATGAGACTTTAGGCCGTATATCAAATTTCCGTTAAAATATAACTTTAAGAAATCTCACAGTAGGCAATATTCGAGTTACTTTTCTGACCCACCTTTAATTTTAACATATTATTTTAATCAAAATTTGCGACTCGTCTAATCACGTTATTTTTCTACCTTCATTACCTTGGTCTCACTCATAAATACTTCATTAAAAGAAGCGAATGTTAAAAAATAAGTCTGACGTCTGCAAAGAGAAATAGACATTAATCCCTGTAGTACCACATATACGAACCTCCGCATGCAGTTAATTATATGTAATTGACTGATTCTGTGCTCTCTAAATTCACACACACATGCATAACGCATGCTTTTCTAGTGAACCAGCAGTGTTTGTTACGAGATAAATAAAATTTAACATCGATGGTTGTACTCACGCAGACAAATACGCACAGGCACGTACTTGAAAAAGACGTACCTACTGACAAGTATGGTATTTTTAGGTGACCTTTGAAAAGGTATATATAAGGTCGTTTAGACAAAGTTTTCTTGGTTCGATTAGTTAACTGTAATTAGAGGTTTAGATCTGGATCTGGATATTTGGGGTAAAAATGCGAACAATAAATGAGAATAAATTGTTTTGCAATTTAAGTAACAGTTAATTAAGTCTTTGTGTGTTATGCAAACAGACCGTAAAAGAATATTTCGTCAGAAAATGTTGCCTCAAGGCGGTGTTGCGGATCATAGGATAATGTAATATCAAGTAAAACATAGTAAAGCAAGTGGAAAATCTTTCTTTCGCTAAAATGTGTTAGAAACAAAATATAATTAATTCATGATCTTTATTTTAACTTCCGTTTAATTTAAATTATGCAGGTATATATCTTAAACAAGAGCTTACTTCTAACACAATGCATACTTTGGGTTACAATTTATAGAATCACAAAGTAGAACTGATCATGGCGAAATAATTAGTATGATCTATATTACGTTCCCTTTTGCACGCCGTTAATTTTAAACGTTCAGAGGATTTTAACGATTTTGCACGTAAAAAATCGAGATAACAATTTTAGGACGCAATGAGATTAGGCCTACTGAAACTAATCAGGTGCTAATTCAGTCCACAATGAATTTTAATGAGAATCAGCGGGAAATGCTTAATTGAGGCTTGAACACAGATATTCAGATTGACATATAATCAAACAAAAAGCAAATTACTTGGGTCATTAAAACTGCCTTATTCCTCCTAGGAAAAAAAACCATGTTTAAATTTAAATGGCACATAACCACAATATATATATACACGTCTAATTGTGAAATCAACATTCTCAGAAAAATATAATGACAAAGAATGTGATAAGATTTATGTAAAACTAAATAAATTTGAGGTGTTCACGAAAATAAATTAACGCCATACCGATAAATTACGAGATATCTTAGATTATTGATCAGAAATGATGTCGCTAATGTTGAAATCGATAAAGCAGATAGTAACACTGTGAAATGTAAGCCTTACAATTTCACTCAGATTATGTGATTTTAGTAAAAGTGCGTAAATCATATCAACCTTTGAGAATTATTGTTGATGTCCAAATTTATATTTAACAGAAATTACAAGTAATCTTACTAACAAATCAGATTTGTTTCAATAGCACAACCATTTTTAGTTCTGTTGGCAACTGAATTCATGCAATATGTTGCACAAAAAAGTCTTATATGTGACAGAGTTAGGTTCCAAAATTGTTTGTGTGATACTTCGATAGCAAGTTAGATATTTCGGAGCATACGAAGGATAACCCGATAAGCATTGTAATCTTAGCCAATCAAATTAAAGAATGAAAAGGAATCCTATGGTTAATTACCCTATTCTGGATGAAAAAACAATTTGAAAACGTGCAAAAGTACAATTCGAACTTTTGTAGAATGACACTTGTTCTGGTAATCTTATAAAACTCAAGTCAAATCATTCGTATTTAATATAATGTATCCGAAAAACAATGAATGTTAGAAGCCTGAGGCCAATGGTAATAATGTTGATATCTCCGAAAATCGAGCAAAATTAATCATAATTGGAAGTACGTGAATTAAATTAGAAGAATGAAAGATAGGTGTGTCACAGTTAAGCTGGATTCTAAACTAAGCAGGAAAATTAATACTTTAGTTTTGAAATAAAATATTCGAATCATTTTATAAAATTCGCATAACGTAGTCCAACACATTCTAAACCGTTTTCAAATAATTGCACATTTCGACACACCTAGAATGTAGGAAATTCAAAATAAGGATTCTAGCCTCATGTATATGATTGATATTATGGCTTAATTAATGTATAAATTGGAGAACGTAAAAACTGCATGAAAATATGGACGTGTTAAAACATGAGACCATGCGCGTCGCTCAGTTGCGAAGGAGCATAGAATTAATTTGAGTTGTTGTAGACATACATCGACAAGATTGATTATAGAATCCTATGAAATTACATCGGAATTAATATAATTGACGAATCAACTGTAGAAAAACCACGGGGCTCAATTCGAAGCACAACACCAATAAATAACGGTGAGCGATGGTTTCCGAAATCAGAATCAGAAGGACGCTCAAGTAGATTGCGTAGGTGAGAATAGTGAACGAGCTCTTACCTATAAATAAGAACATCTATTAAGCATTATCTGAACGTATATGTTTAGTTAGGTCCCTTTAGAGTGTAAAACTTATTAATAAAACGATAAGTTAAATATTATGTTTTCATTACGATATTAATGTGACCATTCTTTGAATAGTTCATTTTCAAAATTGATTTTCCGACAATCATGTGTTGGATTGTCGCTATTGTTTAACTAATAATACTAATTCTATTACAAATAATATTAATAATATCAATAAAAATAATAATACTAATATCAAAAACAAAAACTTAAATAATAGAAATAATGCAAATTAAAATAATAATAATAATAATAATAATAATAATAATAAAAATAAAAATAATAATAATAATAAAAATTGAAAATTTACAAATAATAGAAAGAAATTATTATCTTCTCAAAATGCATCGCCATAAGCAACATTTTATCTAGGCTTTAACATTATCTACATTATCAAGCAAATTATTGTGATTAGCTCTTAGTGTTATTTCGCTAAGGTAGGATAATTCAACGCCACATGATATAATTTCTCGACCCCAAAAGGCTGAGACCAATTTCAACAATTCTTTAAGCGAGTTCTGATAACTGATCAACCTTCATTTGATCGAAGCCTTTCGATGTGCATGTATTAATTGTTTGCGATTAACGCAAAACAGGCAAATATAATTAAAGTTAGTTTGATCAAATTTAGGCAGCAAATATCACGTAAGTATACCTCGTAATGGTACACAGGTGGAAAAATCAGAAATACAAATTCGAAAAAAAATTTAATAAAGCAATTAACATACAAGTTTCCTCAATCAAAAACGAACAAAATACCATGAATATTTTCTACTTGTGCTAAATAAATTCAATTTCTCCTTACGGTAAATTACTGCAAACTTTTTATGTCTGGCATATAATGCAGAGTAGAATAGAATTTGTGTTTTAACTTATTCGGCACAATGACTAAATAATGATTGCGAATAATATATATTGGCCAAATAAAGAAGTCTAATAATATTCGCCATTATGGCAAAACTTATAAAAAAACATTTTCGCAGTATACACTTTAATATTTCTATGTCAAATTTTGGAGAGAAACGTTTTTCCTCTGTACTAAAATAAATTAATTTCCCTTGACCTGTAACGTTACATAAACACTGATATAGATTCTTATATCAGATTAAAGTTAAAGAAATCGCATTTCATTAAACAAACATTAATTGCGCAAGTGAAGATAAATGCTACTTACGTCAATTACTTTCTATCAAGTTTGCGATCTTGATATTAACATCTGACCCATTATGCTAACACACCTGTCAGAATAATCTAAGTATTATATAATGTAGAAAAGTTAATTCGTCCAGTAGACCGATTTCGTCCTTATTCGGAACTCATCGCGTACTGGCTAGAATTTGGCACAGACAAGTTTACACGTTTCAGTTATACACGAATTCCTATGCTTATGACCAGTCTCTACACACTACTGATAAATTTTCACTCTTCAATATGATTATCAGAGCACGACGGTGACATGTTGGTGCTTATATCAAGTATGCCAACTTGACTTAAATATTTAAAGACCATTTTTGTTTTTAAGCAATGTTAACGGATTTCGTAGAAATAATACTTGCAATTTACAGAACCAATTAGATTATATAGCTCAAATACCGCCATCACATGTGTTGACGTTTCTGGAACTCTGATGGTTATGATCAGAACACGACAGAAACGTGACTAACCAGTTGTCAAATTTAACAATAAAAGGTTAAGAAATGTGATTTTTCGCGAAAACGGTAATTCTTGAGTTCACTAATTCTGTGCAGCCAGGAATGTACATTGATTTTACAATATGAATCAAAGATTTTATGAGCACCTATAATCAAGTTCAATTCTAATATAAAGGCATCATTTCTTTGCATGTTTTATTGGGTGTAAAATAATATTAGTTAATTAAATTTAAACAAAAATTTAATGAAAAGCAGTCGTAACTTTGGACGGGAGGCAAAAATATTCCTAGGAGTAATAAAAAAATTTAAACTAGCTTCACTAGGACTGGATACCTATTTTTATTTTGATATTGCGTGTCGTGTCTTTACGAGCCTTTTTTGATGACTGATAAAAATATTCGGACACAAAAAGGGACCTAAAATAGCAAACATTTCTTTCATATATTATGTGAACATATTTTACTCAGATCCGATAATGGCTACAAATTCTGATCCATAACATGAAAAAACAGTTACAATAATCTATTAGTTATTTCATAAAAAGTAACAAATTAGTTCAATTGAAAATAGGAGAATATGCTAAATCCATTTTGTTTACATGATTTTCGTATTTATTGGCGACTTCTGCTTAGCAACATTTAGAGTGGTGACACACAGAACCTAAACTGAAGCAGATACTGCGTTAAAATAAAAACTTATAAAATATTGCATCGTTCATTCGGCTAATAATTTTTGTCTAAATATATAACGGCTTTATGTCGTAGTGATGACTCCTTGTGATAAGACCCTAGCAATGGCGAGACACACGTGTGCAAGAGATTATACTTTTAATTTTTTCTTCTGAGTTTTTTACTCGGTAGGCCATATCCTGTTTATAGCTGCATAAATATTAATTGTCAGCAATCAAGTATATATAAAATAAAGAAAGCTATAATGAACAATATAGTCAAGATGAACTCCAAATTCGTAAAATTAAATTGTGTGTGGGATCAGATATCCTCACACATTATCAAATGGTCTATTTTCGGTAAACACTCACTGAATGCTCAATTTATGTTTTTTTTAGACCTTTATTCACGTGGTGACTCTTTAGCATCTGTGCAGACCTATAGTTCCAACATGCTACTCCAAATCTGTCATTATAATAGAGACATTATTCCAACTACGCACGTGGTAATGAAATAAAAATTTCTTCAATTAAAAAAAATGCTTGCGCAGGTGTTTATAAGAGTTATTTCAACTCAAAGTTCGAACTTAATATAAATACTATTGCGTAAAGTAGAGAAGACAATTCAATCAACTAACAGTTTCGCCCTTATTGAGAAGTCTGCATGAATTGTCCTAATGTAACGTCCATTGCAAAATTCCGCACATCACTTCAAGAATTCACAATAAAAAGTGAAAATAAACTAATGGTGGAATTACCTTTACTTCATTATAAACAACTTAGTCTATACTGTCAAATATATATATATATATATATATATATATATATATATATATATATGGCACAGTTTTTACATCAAAGTCGCAAATTTGATTTAAATGATTGTTATCACCATCCACGAAACCTATGTTTCTTTAATTATATAAAAGTTCAATGAAATACCCATTCCCAAATTAGCGTGGTGTCTGTTCTATAATTACAAATTGGGAGTGGTTATCTAGAATAAAATAGTCACAAGGAATGCCATATGGGATCCATTAAAAGGAAAGCCTAAAAAGGAAATATTATTTATTATGAAGCTGGAAATTTGGTTTAGTGGGCAGCAGTGTAGCTCAATGGTTAGAACAAAATATTACCAAGCAGAGGCTATAACGTGAACTTGGCGACCTCAAATTAAAAGTTTTATCAAAAGCTGAAAATGCTGAAATTGCGCGTGTTAAGAAATGTCCAAGTAAAGCTAACACATTTTAAATATATTGCATAAAATCTTAATAACACTTCGACTAAAAGTTATTTTGTGTCATAGGTAACCTTTAGGAGACGTGACTTATAAAAATTAGCAGTAAAAGCAGCCATTGAATGCATAGGTAATGTTTTTATCAACGTGCCGAATTGGGAATAAGCATATATTTTTTTCAATGCCCATTTTTATTTCTAGTACACGAATCACGGTTTACATCTTCTGTAATAAAAACAATGGTTTTGACTGAATTTCTTATATCAAATATTTTTTCATTGTTTTACAATGATATATGTTTACTCTCGGTGTGTGTGGTATTGGGTCGCCGTAATTGATAATATTTTGTCTTGTTTCAGTTAAAAGTTAACAAATTTAAGGCGTTTGTTGCCAATAGACATTACTTATGCATAGTTTGTGGTCTTGGCACCATCTGTATTTATAATGCGATTTTTATTAATAAGATTTATAATTAAAACCGTGATGATACATTATGTAATCAGAAATAAATTCGGTGCCACCTTCAAGTACACAGTGCGATAGAAAATTGATTCACATCACAATTAGTCACTAAGCATAAATAAATATTCAAATAACACCGTCTGCAGCACGCCAGCATCTGTCTGTCGAAATGATTAATTGGTAATAATTGCGGTTTATCTGACATTACTTTACAAAATGCATTGCGTAATTGAACGCATGGTACAGAATGAATTCATATAGCCTTCTCAGGCGGTAAATGCATAAATAAACAGTTAAATAAAATAGATAAATACTTAGCAATTTGTGGTATAGCTATACATCAAGAAGGCATTTGTACCACAAAGTTATAAAGATAATAAAATTAGAATGATCTCATTTTAACGCAAGTATATGTTTCTATTTTGAACTTACTATTGTAATAGAAAGTGTATTAAGTTACATAATAGCACAATAAAACTAAAATCAATAGGCGAATGCACTGCTTTGAAGGTATAATCAGTTTCTTGCACATATGATTGCGTAGTGATGATGTAAATAAATCGATTTGAAGATAGAGCCCATTTCTTGCACACGTTTAAATTATTTACATGGTAATTAGTGATGATGTTGCAAATTAATCGGTATGAGGGTTGAACCCGTTTCGTGTCTATATTTAAATTATTCATATGATGATGATATTGCATACAAATCGATTTGAATGTAGAACCCATTTCTTGCACATATTCAAATTATTTATATGGTTGCGCAGTTATTATGCAATTAAATCGATTTGAATAGAGAACCCATTTCTTGCACATATTTAAATTATACATATATTTGCTCAGTGATGATATTACAAATAAATCGATTTGAATTTAAAACCACTTATTGCACATATTTAAATTATTTCTATGGTTACGCAGTAATAATATTGCAAATAAATCGATTCGAATGTAGAACCCACACATATTTAAATTATTAATGTTTGCGCGGTGATGATATTGCAAATAAATCGATTTGAATGTAGAAACCATATCTTTGACATATTCAAATTATTAATATGGTTGCGCAGTGATGATATTGCAAATAAATAGATTTGAATGGAGAAACCATTTCTTGCACATATTTAAATTATTCATATGTTTGCGCAGGGATGATATTCCAAATCAATCTATTTGAAAGTTGAACCCATTTTTTCAATATATTTCAATTTTTATATAGTTGCGCAGTGATGAGTTTGCAAATATTTCCATTTGACGCTATAAGCCATTTCTTGCTCATATTTCAAATATTTATATAGTTGCGTATTGATAATGTTGCAAATAATTCGATTTGAAGTTATAGTAAATTTCTTGCACATGTTTAAATTATTTATATGGTTGCGCATTTATTATGCAATTAAATCGATTTGAATGTAGAATCCATTTCTTGCACATATTTAAATTATACATATGTTTGCGCAGTGATGATATTGCAAATAAATCTATTTGAATGTAAAACCACTTATTGCACATATTTAAATTATTTATATGGTTACGCAGTGATGATATTGCAAATAAATCTATTTGAATGTAGAATCTATTTCTGGCACATATTTAAATTAATTATATGTTTGCGCAGTGATGATATTGCAAAAAAATAGATTTGAAGGTAGAACCCATTTCTTGCAAATATTTCAATTTTTTATATTGTTGCGCATTGATGAGACTGCAATTGATACGATTTGAAGGTATAGACAATTTTTGCAAAAATTTAAATTATTCATACGGTTGCGCATATATGATCTTGCAAATAAATCGATGTCAATTCGTAATTCTTTTCCATATCATGCTATCTAAAACACCACGATTTCTGCCTTATTGTGAGTTCGATCTTTATTTTTATAACTTCTGCTGATGTGACAGTTTTGACTAGTTTTCTAGGTTTCTTTTTTTGAAAGACCCTAGCAATCCTTCTAAAGTAATCGGTCAGTTCAGCCAACCGTGTGCTCTAGGCGACTATATCAGGTGTTTAATAAAAACAGAAATTTCAGTACAGTGATAGTTCATTCATGAAATTTGTGGTAGTCAAAAATTTTATGGCGTCTTATAATGGTTCACCAACAAAACTTGTCGTTTTGGTGATAAAATTTGAAAAGCTACCTATTTTTTTGATAGATAAATCAGAATCTGCCGTTGTATTCTTTGACCAAAGTTCCGGCTGAACAACAAATAACACGAATATTGAAAGAAATTATAACCCCATTTTTCATTGGAATATCGTCCAATAAACGTGGTAGAAATCCATCGGCGCAAATATCTTTCAAGAATAAAATGTCAACCAACCGATTGTGTGCATCTCGTCCGGTTCAAGTTCAATGCGCGAAAATGCTTCTTCTGCTTTCAAATATCCGGCTGCAGTTTATTTATCCACACAGCTTCGAATGTTATTACATTTAGTAATTAACTTATATGGTACAATTGGAGAACATATGCGTGAGGTTTCAACGATGGGCTACGCAATTGCAGACGTGTATACACCATTTTATTTAAAACAAGCAGTTGAGTTACAATGCTCCTTAACTCAAGTAAATAACCCTCTGGCCGATCGGCCTGCGTAGGTTGATCGACAAATTGCGCATTTATATAGGTAAATAAACTTTGATGTCAATATTAACCGGTATTATTCTTTGATTGCTGGTAAACGCAAGTGTGTCACCTTAAATAACATTCGTAGTTTAACTGCATTAAATGTGCGTGTTAATGCCGATTCAATTTTTTTGTGCTACTCGGGAAACTGCATCCCATATAAATGGGGTGTACAGATAAACAGGTTTCTTTTATGGCCCCAAATGCGTTTGCTCCTGTTGACTTCGACTTCTTAAGTGGGAGATTATAAATTTCCTAGTTAATGACCTTTGGAAAATGAAGGAAAATCTGACGTATTCCAGGTGAACATGCACGAATGAGTCATTGCGCTTGAGTGAAAAAACCTGGCGATGGTCACTAAAAAAGACACACACAATGAAAATTTTAACTGGGTTTGGCAAAAAAACCTTTGACTTTATCATTTATCTGTTTAGGCCTCATATGTAATATGGCACGTCCGCGACGATAATCATTCAAGGCAATAGACGACGTAAACCTAATTAAACTCTAACATTCACAAAGGCATGTATTTTATTTTACACGTAGTTGGCGGCCTTTAACTGTACATCTGTGCTGCAAGTTACCTGGAAATATTGCAACTATAACGATAATGCTAAACCTCTTTCAAACACCAGAGTGGATATTTAACAACCTTTCGTGACGCAGTTTTGCTGAATAGAACGTAAAGCTCGTCGGCCTTACTTCCTTTGACGTTTCTGCGTAACACTTTGAACGTTGTTCGTTGGTTCACTTCCTGTGCGGATTATGGTGTAAATTCGTAAAAATTACCATATTAGCTGGTTCTCAGGCAATTTTTATTTCCACTTCCACATATACTATGATTTCTACACCAAATGTTATGACTGATCGCTGAGGCACACCTACCTGATTGTGCACGACTGACTGGTTTCCCGGCGGCTGATCTGTGTGCACCACTATACGGAAAATGTGATGAAAGGCCGTAACGCAGTGCTCAGTTTGATGGTGGCTGAGGACCGCACGTACATTCTGATGAATGACGCAACACTTCTTACAATGATTCTAAATTATTTCTCTGATGTTAGTCAACCCACTCGTCGCCGATTTCTGAAACCATCATAAACTCTGCCGACATTTCGTCATAATTACCTATTGGGCTATCGAATAAACCTAGCATATCGACAATTTCTAGTTGAGAAAATTACCAAAGACATGGATTTAACGCAAAATTTTCTGTATATAATATAAAACGAAGGTTAAGAGCATAAAATTAGTGATTAGTTCACGAATAAACATTTTTTGTTACTTAAATAAACTCAGTAATTTGAAATTTCAAATATCATCAATAATATAGATGGTCTTTGAATGACATATTACGGATTTTTAGAACTATTTCTAAGAAAACTCTGCTTTTAAATGCCTATTTACAAAAAAATTACAAAGTAAAGTGTTAAAAAAAGCTTTATAATGCCTAAAAAATTACACGTACAATATTTTTCCGATTAACGATAGCAATTTTACAATTTAATATTGAAATACCGTATGGTTTGATCCTCGATTGGCAGTTTGCCGTCGTACTCTGGTGATGATCATGGAAGGTCGAAACGCGTCAGTGCGTTGCAGCTGGCGGTAGTTTTGTTATGTTGTTCGACGACCGGTTAAATACAATGGAATTGGTGTTTACTTCAAGCTCGCAAACTTGATTTAAAGAAATGTTACCACCACCCGCGCAATCAATTATTGTTTAATATGTATAGCTTATTGGTTTATAAAGTGAAGTTAATATTTATAACGGTGTATACAAATGATTTCCGTAAGAGTTGTAGCTTCGATATCACTTGTGACAGCTCGCTAGCGTGTTTTACAGACTGAAAAATATCAGTATTGGTTGCATAATAAGTTATATATTGAACACAAGTTTATTGTGCAAATTTCACTACATATATAGCATATTCCTGAAGCGAATGTGTCCTCATATCATAGCAGTTCTTGTTTACCACGAATTTAAATAAATTCAAGACAACTTGCCCACACCTAGTCAAACTTTGTGGCCGTATAAAAGTGTAGAATTGAAACAAACGAAATTGAATTTTCTCGAAAATAGTATAATTAACGATAATTAGGACTATTATTAATTTATAATTATCAGCATAAATAAACACCACTGGTAATCTGAAAAATGTTATCTTTACATATTGGAATATAATGACCGTGCAACACGTTTGATGCATTAATTGCTCTGCTTAGGCTAATGGTTCAACGGGTACGCATCTCTAATTCAAAGCTGCGTGTGAACCAGAATTGTTCCACGAGGCTGTCAAAAATTCACTAGCTTATTACACATGACACAAGTGCTTTGTGACGATATTTCTCATCACATCGTCTACAAAAATCACAGTTACTCATTGCACCACCAGTACAAACTCATATACAGATCAGCGACTTGAAAATCTGCAAGTCGTTCACCGTCAGCTCGGCGTACTCCAGTGGTCACTTTAAAGACGCGGTGAATGAAACGTCGCAAATTGTTATTTTCCTCTGTATATGCCGTGTTGGCACTCCATCTGAATTTGCACGCTGGCCTTATGGTAACCAGCTGAAGGGGCACAGTCAATCACCACAAAACGTACACAGGACGCGTAATACTTTTGTTACTTAAAAACTCGTCGATCGAAAATTCGTTCACTCAAGAGCAATTACTCATTTGAATCGACTCATTAATGAGTGCGTGAATTCGAAAGATTACGAACAAATACCAGATTTTACCTGATCTGCGTTTACGCTAATGCAGTTATAATTGATACAGTAGTCTTCTTTATTTACCAATATATTTCGACTGCCTTTGTCGGCAGCCGTCTTCATTTGGTCCATAATCACTAGGTTTACAAATGAAACTAATGAAGCAAGCGCGTTATTTCCCTTTGCCTTATTATTTATACTTCAGATTGATCTTTCACTAGACCTTCGGGTGCCACATGTGTGTGTGTATGTGCATTTCCGTACCTGTTATGTTCATTTAACTGAGTGAGACTAGAGTGGCTGAACAAGTATTTACTATTTGCATGCTTTAACTATTTTTCTATACACTTCATGTAAAATTACGTAACTGTGATTGCCCTTAAATTTTCCGGTGGGGAACCAATAATTCGGGAACATCCGTCATAAGCACATGCCATTATCAGTGATAAAACTAAAAGTCCGAATGACCAATGCAATTGGCAAATTTCAGTTCAAACCACCCGCCAGAAAATGTGAGGGAAATCTCAATTACGTCATTTTATATGGAGTGTATAAAAAAATATTTAACGCTTGCAAATTGTAAATTCTTATACAGCTACTCTGATCTCACTCAGTTAGTTGAACATAACAGTTACGGAAATGTACATACACACACACATATGTGACACGTGAATATCCAGTGAAAGATCAGTCTGAAATATAAATAATAATGCTGTAGGAAATAACGCGCTCGCTTCACTGGTTTCATTTTTTAAACTAGAGATGTTGAACCTACTGAAGAAGGTTGCCGATAAAGGCCGCCAAAATATATTGGAAAAGAAAGAGAACTACTGGAATAATTATAACTGCATTAGTCAAAACGCAGATCAGGTAATTTAAACTATTCCAGTTTCGCAAATAAAATTTTCATTCAAGTACCAGATTGCATGAGTAAAACTAGACTGAATACGCAGAACAATATTGCAACTGAAGCGTGTTATAAGCAATCTGCGTTTGCAAACAACTACAAAACGCGATCTGCTGTTTCATTTATTCAAGTTTAAATGGAAAACTTGCATGAGAGAAACTGCATTTAAGCACACTAAAGGTTTAAGTTTGACGTCAATTGTGGTGACGGGTGATGTAGCATGGTTATGTTTAGAGTAAATTTATTATTATTTGTACAGAACACTAATTTCATTTTACCAGTTATTTTATTCTTTGCCAGTTTGGTTTGTAGCACGACTAATGCTTAGAGTCATTTTATTCTTGTGTGTACTCAATACTATTTTCAGTTTATTGATGTTCGTAATGTTAGATATTGTAATACTGCCCATCTTCCTACATTAGATCATTATTCTAGAACAATCGTTTTCTATTGTTTAATATTAATATTAACATAAATAACAATTGCTTATCAAAGTAAAATGTGATTAACAATAAAGAGGCTATTTAATAATAAAAGGATTATATTTTCAATAAATGATGAATGGTTTTATCATTTAAATTGGCCCTATATATATATATATATATATATATATATATATATATGATTTGTTTCTGTTTTTCACACTCTCTCTATGTTCATATATATATATATATATATATATATATATATATATATATATATATATATATATATAATCTTATAATTAGGAAAACAAATAACGAAGTGGATAAAGGACATTTATTTCGTGAATACTAATCATCTCTTATACAATCATACATATTTATACATTTTGGGTTTTCAATTGATTATGCTAGTGGTAACAAATCTGACTCGTTTTTACTGCTGTTTCTTGTTTTGACTAGTTGGTGAGTGCGTATTCGTTTGTGTTTGTGTGTATGCGTGTTTGCATGTAAAGTTCATGCTCGCAGTATTGCGAAGTGATGTCTGAGATCTTGTCATTATTGTTTTGATAGCTTGAGAATTAACCATTTGTGCGCCTATACATGCAAACACGCATACACACAAACACAAACGCATACACACGCACCAACTAGTCAAAACAAGAAACAGCAGTAAAAACGAGTCAGATTTGTTACCACTAGCATAATCAATTGAAAACCTAAAATGTATAAATATGTATGATTGTATAAGAGATGATCTGTATTCACGAAATAAATGGCCTTTATCCACTTTGTTATTTGTGTTTTCCTAATTATAAGAATACTGTGTTAAATTAAAAGGCATGGACATTATATATATATATATATATAATTATTTAACTCGGTCATCATTTATTGTTGAGTGTACATTTTATTTATCCTCAAGCACAATCGAGAAATTTTTTTCATATTTTAAATGCAAATTTTTATATTGTAAGTGGGATTCAGTTTTTCCACTTGATCCATCAAAGAGACAAAATTTAAATTCTTTACAAATTCACCATTTGTAAATTTTTTTCCTGCTTTGAGACTTAAGCCAAAATTTTCAACCTCTTCTTATTTTAAAACTCATAAGCAATTTTTATTGTTATCGCAACCCACGCAATCAATGACTGTTAAATCGTATGAAATTTCCATAGATTTACATTTTCCTTCCAGTTTCTATTCAAATATGGAATACCACTTCATTGTAGCATTTCAATTTGTGTGTTTAACCTATCCAGTCGACAGAAATAAATTTTTCTGCTTTTTCTCAATGTACTATGAAATGCCAATGCACGATGAGTCATGCGTTATGATCATTTTTGCCTCTTGACGAAGGAACTTTTTAATGTATACTTAACAATGCCCGTGCTACATCAACCATTGCCAAATTTGACGTACTCGGTGTCAATTTTAAATCGTATCTTGTGGACGGACTCTTGTACTAATTTCTTAATTATTCTCTGAAGTAGTTTTTGTCATGCTAATTTGCTCTTTATGTAATGTCACATTAGTTGATGGTTGACATGGGGATGCCACTTGTACTTGATCATTAATACTTCCAGTTATATAATTGTTCCGAATGTGGCTTTTCGGATAACTGAAACGAATAAAATATTCTGTTATTAGAAAGGTCGCCCATTGGTATACGAATCTTGTTCGAACAAAAGTCAAATGGCAAGGCGTCAAACTACTAGATGTCAATATATCAATATCATTGCATTTTCCATAATATCAACATAGCCAACATTGTGGTTGTGCACCGAGAAATATTATTCAGAAATTTAAATCAACATTTCCCTGACTAGTCAGATCCTATGTCGAAAACAAATTGAACGCTAGGCAAACAAACCCTAAAGATAACTTCGCAACAAGCTCAGCATAAATGCGCATGCATTCAACGTCGAATTTTAAGTTAGTATGCGAGAGACCTAAACAAACTAAAAAGACTCTTCTACAAAACTGACATAATTTAAAAAATGAAGATTATTCTTTATGTAACAAAATGTGCCCTAATACACTTATCCGTCATACAAAGAATAAATTTTATTGAATGTCGAAATAATAATGTCTCTTAGAAGGGTCTATTTAAAGTGTAATTAACAATAGTCGTGCTACATCAACCATCGCCAAAATTGACGTATTTTATACTGAGTTTAAGTCTAACTCATGAAAAAGGTCTTGTTCAAATTTATTTGCTATGCCCCGAAGAAGTTCCCGTCATGCTACTTTGCTTTAGAAGTTCTGACACAATAGGTGATGCTTAATATGATGATTACACTTATTCTTGATCATTATTACATCCAGTCATAATTGGGGTCCGAATATGTAACTCAAATGTAAGCTTCAATTTATCAATGGATATCATTTCACGACTTGCGTTGTAGTCAATCACATAATATTTTGACCGCCATTAATTATCTGATGAGGCGGGGTAAACTTTGGCTTCATTGTAAGTGAACAGCGTCGATTCGGACATAGGCCTTCTTAAAAGTGTAGAAGTAAGGCCGAGCATGTATTGGCGGAAGGCGTTTCATGCTAGGCTGCAGACACATATATTTCAGAATAAACTATGGCTGGTGGCTTATCAATTACTACAAAACTTCTTAATAGATCCTCTGAGATTCGCGTATTGTAACCAAGGTTTAAATTGCGAATCTGATGCCTTTATGCTACCACGATAGCTAGTTCACATAAAAAGTGTTATTAATGGGTATGCAGTAAACCAGTTGGACTATTCGAGACAAGTTCAAATAACCACCTTTCAATTGCGATGTATGGGTTCCACAAGACTGTCACATTTCGGAAGGAAACAATGATTTTCTTTGGTCGTCGACTCCGAGAATATAAAAATTTTCTTTGAAAATATGCATCGTGATGTTAGCCCCTTCACCAGAACCTGGTACATTTTGGCATCAAACCTTGTCATCCAATGTAGCCTGTAGGCGTAAGTAATTATCTCTGCATCTCGCCTAATTAGCGGTATTATCGCGAGCCATTTGTATTTTGGAGAATTGCATTCATGGAGGATTGGAAGCCACGCAAGTGAAACAACGTCAAAATTGATTGTTGTAATCAAGTTTGTGATCTTGATAGAAGCACGTGACCCATTAATTACTTACATCTGTCAGTATTAACTAAGAATTGTATAGCGTAGAAAAGGCAATTATCCGGGAGACGGGCTTCGTCCTTATTGGGAACTCATCATGTACTGGCCAGAATTTGCCGCGGACAAGGCACAAACCTGGGCACGTCTGCTTCGGAGTTTGATGCTCTAACCACAAAGAAACCCTGCCGCTCACCACAAAATATTTTAGTTAAAAACTAAAAAATGTAACTCCTTTAGTCTTTTTACTTTCAGGTGGAGCTCAAATGGCATCCATTTAGACAGAAAGCACCCACTAACCATTGCCAATCTGTCATCACTAAAGCGGTATTGAATTGGACATTTATATAATTACCTTTCCTTGATTGCACGCCATCGCATTCTTGATTATAATAATTGCTGTCACCGCCCGCGAAACCAAGGTTCGTTTAATTAAAAATGTCAAAATGGATTGTTCTGAAACGAGCGTGTTATAAAAGACTTTAGGGAGTTGATGTGACCAAAAATCTGTAAATTATTCGGTAATATCTCGCCGAATGGTTGGCCAAAGAAGAAGTTCATGTAGCCAAATCCTTGCAGTACCCACACCTAGATGTCTCAAACTATGGTATTCAATAAATACCGTACGTCGACACTGAGGCGGGGGCTAAATTTTACTGGTAAGCTCTCTTTCAGAATTATAATCTATGATCGCCGCGTCGGATAGCTTACAATTGGTAATAACATCTAAGTATCTACGTCGCCATCATGTGAGTTGTATATGTCTGACTGTGGCTTTGTCTGAATATCGTGCTAAAGCGACAATTTGGAATTTTGATGGACTATTTCATTTATTTTAATAAGAGATAGACAATAACTCACAACATTCTCTTTCCTTTTTACATGCCTGATTCTAAAATTCGACGCAAAAAAGAAAGTTAATCTGCCGAATTGATCATTGCGAATAATTTCTAACACCTCTCTTTAAAGCCGGCATTAGGGTCTCATTCTTTGACAAATGTAGCTTTAAATCTTTATTAAAGAAACGCTATAATTGTTCATATTGCAAAAGAGATGAAACGTTAAATTGTTCTTGAACAACAACATTAATTTAGAAATTATTCAAGGATCACACTGATTTTAAATGCTTTTACATGAAATATAATTTAAGTAGAACTTTTCGCACAGTCATGAAAATATTGTTAAAATTATATGTGCAATAATTATCTGTTATTAGCGAAAGCTCATTGGTTATTTAAAATTAAGTCACCTCAAGAATGTATTTTTTTTAAAGAACAGATACAGTTTGAAACAGAAATGTATCTTACAATTTGCTTTCAACTTGTCTGCAGCATTACATTGTTTTTGTAATCACATTTGTCTTCCAATATTAGCTATATTATATTGAGAAAACGCATAAATCAGTCCAGCAAAAACAGGCAATTCGTTTTTAAAAAACGCATATATCCCCACAGAAGGGTGCCAAATTTTGCAGCCAAATGCGGCTCCTCGGATTGCTGCAATTTGCTCGACCAAAAATCAGATGGCAAGGCGTCGAAAGATAAGAAGTCCAGATTTGGAAAAGTGTTCAATTTGCCATTATGACGACTAACACCCTTGATAGCACACGTAGTTCGGCAAAAATTATGAATCCTGCAAATGTATAGGATTCAATATTTCGCTTAATGTCAGAATCTGTGTCTAGACCAAGGAAAAACCTAGGCAATTTGGCATCCAATTTTTTTCTGTTTCATCGACTACGCCACACTTGTGCTGCTCTACCTGCAATATTCAATTAAATATCAACTTATATATTTAAAGTTTTGGCATAGAGCTTGTTTTGCATCACTTTCAACCTTCAGCTCTATATTCACCTACCTGCTATGTGCCATGACATAAAAGACCCAATGCCATCTAGAGAAGTGAAGTATTGTTCAAGGACATTGATTGCCGTTGATATACACTGTGTTTTTTTATGTCGCATATGTTCACAATAGCCTAAAAGCTACTTTAAATGGTACAATGCCTGTCCAATGGGCAGAAATCTATCAGTATTTGTGTGGACTTTAGGCTGAATGTGATTTGCATAGCGCCGACCTGATGCGAAACTGAAAAGTGTCATTTTAAAAAAGAAAATGACAGGCAGTTATCGACATTGTTAGCGTCGGGCACGGGGTACAAGGCAGAAAACGATTGACCGCGGAAACGAGCTTCTGTCGCAGCAATTAATTCAGTCGAAAAGGATTGTCAAATTAGCAGTAAATGGATCCGGCAAATAGCTCGAATTCGCTAACATATTTCAATGATAAAAATAAATAAATGATATATATATATATATATATATATATATATATATATATAATAACTATTTCCTACGAATATTACAGCGTACATTTCTAATTAGGAAGAAAAAAGCACATTAATAACAAAGTGGATATTGGCCATTTATCTCGAGAATAATAAACGTCACTTTACAATCTTTCATTTATATACATCTTTGGTTATCATTTGATTATAGGGATGACAGCAAATCTGACTCGGTTTTACTTCAATTTATTGTTTTGGCTAATTAGTAAGTGTGTATGTGTATGTGTCAATGTATGTGACGGGTTGCATGTAAATGCCTTTCTTGGTCTATTGCGAAATGAGGTCTGGGATCTGGTCATTCTTGTTTTGATGGATTGAGAGGTTAACAACTGTACGCATTGTTAGCTGTTACGTGTACGAATGTTATTTCCCCGAGTGTAGTTGTTTCGTTTCCCTTTGTTGCAAACTATAAATAGAAGATAAATCGATTAAGATTTGTTGCCACCTGCATAATACAAATGAAAATCCAGAGTGTATATAAATAAAAGATTGTAAAATGAAGTTTAGTAGTCTCAAAATAAATGACCATTATCCACTTTGTTATTAATGTATTTTTTCTTTATATATATATATATATATATATATATATATATATAAACAAATACTGTAATTTAATATAAAATCGCAATTCAATAAAATAAAACCAATTGGAATTCAGCCTGTGTTAGTCACAGCACAGATTACGCAATTTTGATAAATGAAGTTTTGAATTTCTGAAATTCTTTTGCACGGTGTATGCTTTATAATGAAAAATATGAAGCGCCTATTTATAACTTGAAGTCTTAAGATAATTCCAACATATTCCACCTGAAGGCAAGAAGATCCATATATATATATCAGTTAATATATGACGTAACGTGAGGTGCAACGTGTAGCAGATCGGCCAAGTGGATAGATTGCCAGATTCCGAAGCAAATGTGTCCCAGTTCGAGCCCGGTCAGTTTTACATTTTGGAAAGTACTTGATGAGTTTCCAATAATGGTGGAACAGGACTAATGCTTAAATCGCCTTTCTTGATTAATGCAATGTTAAGTTTCTACCGCCTACACCTATACATGTATGTGGGTGTGTACACGTATATTTATTAAACTTCAAGCTCACTAAAGTTGAATAATCATCGAAGCATTAATCGGGGAGTCTATAATAATTATACAAATTTTTACAACATTGTTAAAAAAAGAAGAGGATTATTCGGAAAATGTGGAAAAACAGTTTCTGTTAAAATATTTTACGTGCGTATGGCGAATAAAACTTAATCATACATTTGAATTTTTTGCCTCCCACTTATGCCTATAGTTTCATCTTCAAAATGATAATCATTTGAATATAAGTAAATTTTTTAAAAAGCTTCTCTTTTATAGATTAATGCTTTATTTGTCTTATTATCAGCTTCGAAATTGTGTTCCTACAACCCAGTTGGAGGAGGACAACACAAAACTTTGTAATCGTATGCAAAAACAGCTGCAGAATTTTGGTTGTTGCCAAGAGCATCAAAGTGTTGCCTACCATGAACATGATTCGGATGGTGCGAATCGTAAAATTCATTTCGACCGGATGTCCAGCAATTTAGGTACTGCAATTGACACTTGCTTATTTGGCAGTATTGGAACTATTCCAAAGTTGCCATTTGAATTTTTCCCAACGAACGTAAGGCTTCAACCGCTATCAAAAGCGTAAGTATGAAATCTGTAAAATGAATATTGCAGTTATAAGTAATTTACGTCATATTTTATTCGAAATTACGTATAGTTAAATTGATTTGATTTATTATGATACTCACGTGTATTTACAGCAAATATTATAATTTTGAGGATAATGTTATTATTATTATTATTAGTAGTAGTAGTAGTATTATTATTATTATTAATTGTGCACGTCAGTATAAATATAGAAATAACCATCTTCCCTTCTAAACAAATTGCATTGCAAATAATTTGTTTTGTATAATAGAATTTGAGGGAAATATGTACCTCATTTTCATGCTCTATTTATGTCCTATAACGTTTGCATTTTTGCTCAAAAATGGCTATATTCACAAACAAACTATTATTATTAACAATAAAATTAAATTTTTATTCATATTTAATTACAATTTTAAATCACGAATGATGCGCATTTCAGCTATTTTTTGTCCCAATTTCCCAAAAAAATATAATTTTTCTATAGAATAAAATATTTTGTACTAAATAAATTAAATGCAAAGAATTGGCACTGCTTGAAACAACTTTTCTACATAGCAAGTATCTCAAAATAATAATTAAATTAAACAAGATGTATAATGGACGAAATGTAGCAGTGAAGACGAACCCAAGACAAGGTTGAGCTACATTATTCATCTTTTTAATTGGACGCACGATCCAAAATACTAACTTGACGAATTAAATAAAATAGGAGTACTGGGGTGCGTGCTTAAAAACTGATATATTGTGCAACAAAACTCTTCCAGAACAGAGATGCAAAGGAAAAGGTCCTCGGTATCGATCAATTTGAGATTGTTTATTTAGAAAAAATGCGATAACTTCCCATTGCACTAGTTAGCTCGGACGAACCGATTAATAAGGCAGCCAATCCTAGAACATTTCAGATAGAAATAGATGTTGCCATGAGGACAACTTTTCCGCAATAGTCAGTAACGTTCCAAATACAAATCAAACTGCAAACCATGCCTATTTCCTAGTGTTGCGTAAATCAAGAAACAAAAATAAATTGGGTACGACAGAAGCAGTAAGTTGCAAATTCCTCAATGCGGAGTTGAAAGAACAATATGCGTTTTTTTCGTGAAATGAATATAAACTATGAAAAGGCGTGCGTTTAAATCTATGTGCACGTAGCTACTTTTTCATGCTAGTTTTCCACTTCCTGTTCGTTGTTTTATGATAATTGTACTTTTTCAAACTTAGCCTCTTTTATATACTTACGTTCCCTATGTAAATTATGTAATATTGCCGTCATGTTTTGTTCCGCAAGAAAAAAACTCGTATACCTTTTATGCATAGACTGACAATTTAACCATGTTATGCTTCATGTTGAAATAGCAAATTCTTATTTTAATTTTTTTGTGTTAATCAATTTTCTGTATCCTCATGATCACGTTAGAAAAATATGGGTTTAGTGGAACAGGTATCAGAATATTAAGAAAACAGTGAGGATGCAAAGTCTCGACTTTGCGTATTTTGTTCACCGGCCCTTATATAGGTTGTATAATATAAACACTTCAACGTGTAGGGTCATTATTGAAGAATGAGTTGTAATGAAACACCAATGAAAATCTCAAAACTACAAAATTAAAAATTGATTTGTCATTAAAATGTGCCGTTATTTCGGTTAACAATTCCTGCATAAATTTATTAACAGAATATGATGTTTGAATTTGATTTTTATTAAAAAGCGCTGCGAGAAAAATAGCAACGTTGGAAGTAGTTGGAGATGATCAGGCAAAAGTTTTCGATTGTGAAAGCCCGCAATCTGTTAATCTTAAAAGGACGATATTCGGTGACAGCAATCTGCATTCTAAAGCAAATGATAATGAATGCATTCTACTTCGTAATCGAACTAAATCTGCACAATTGATATGCTCAGTAGAGATGCCTCCCGAAAATGTCTACTGCTCACTTCCAAATCTGTTGATCAGCTCAGTCAAACAGAAAATGCCCGATTTAAAACGTGTTTCTAACAATTTTTCGGACATTATCAAGCGAAAATCTAACGATTTCAGAAGAAGTAGCAAAATTGATGTCGTCACCAATGTTGGTCAGGATTCAAGGTAAAGTTCAATTTTTTTATACTAAAACCATGACTTATTTATCTAAATTAAATAGCGGAGCATGTGTTAGCCATAACTTCATCAAAAGAAAAATTAGCATAATGATTTTTTGGCGTATCCTTAAAAACAAACAAGAATTCATTTATTCTTCTATGTTCTTCGACGACAAGTTAAATACAATAGGATTGGCGTTTATTTCAAGCTAAAAAACTTGATTTTAATAATTTTTACCACCACCCGCCTAATAATTTATTGTTTAAGAATTCATTTGGACAATGGCATTTTGCATTTGATATGCACATATTTAAAATTTATTGAACCGTATAACATATTTACTTTTACAGTTGCATGGAGTAGATTATCCAATTTTGCACTAATAAACAAACAACAATATTTATCTTTCTAACAAAAACTATGTACAAATATATGAGTGATTAAATAAATAAATTATAAACATTAATGTACACAGAGTTGAATATAACTTCAGGTACATGATATTTTTGCAGAAAGAATAAAACGGAATTCATTAATTATACGTGTTTCATCCTTACAAGGTTTTGTCATTAACTGGACGACCGGTCTTGTAACTCATCCAATACGTGATTCACATGAGACACCAAATATGATTACAATTTGTTTACAAAATTAGGCATGTAACCATTTTACTTCCAGATGAATCCTGTATATCTTTACTTTAGAACCAACATTTCAGTTAGCCAAATCTGGTCTGTTATTATAGAGCAGGCATTAAGCCACTAGTGGAACTCGCATGGAAACTTTATCTTTATTCATATTTCGTGTCAGAGGAAACTAAACCTTCCACAAATTGTAAACACCATTCATTAAGTAGGCTGATTACATCCATATTGGATTCTCATGAGGTTATTTCAGAAAACAACACCGCTACGGGTGGAACTCTGAAAACTTGATGCAGAGCCTTGCAGTACATCGTATATGCTACCCTAGCCTCGCACTAACGAAAATGTTGATATTTTAATTCAACTTATGGTATTTGAATATATTTAACTCAAATGAAGCCTATAAGGCATTATGTTGTTCTAAATTTCTAATAGATCACCCCCCAATCTCAAATTCTAGAAAAATCACGATGACACACTTGAATATAGCGATTTTGACAATTGTGAAGGGTATAAAGTAAAATTAATCAAGAAGTGCGAATTGTCTTCATTTCTCACTAATAAAGAAATTGCAAAAATTGCCGTGACTTGGGCTCGAACAGGGAAGCATTTGCGTTAGAGAATATTAACCCATTAAATACGCACTAAAATCCACACAATAAATGAAAATATTAGTCACTAGGTAACACATGATTTTGGTTGGTCTTCCTTTTAATCGCTCTGGACCTAAAATTCCAACTGGCTCTCCATGACCTTTAATTTGTGAACAGATCGAATGCCACCTACGAAAGATATACCGATTTTAAGGCCACGCAGAATTTTGTTAGTATAAATCTACCATTCTATACGTTAATAAAAACAATTCTTCAATAATTCTTTAAATTGAATATGCGAGCTTGAAAAAAACAGCAATCCAATTGTATTTTGACCAGTCACAAAACAACATAAAAAACCATACAAACAGTCCCGCGTACTGACGTTAATCGTCAGGTTACGACGTCAAACTGGCTAGCGAGGATGAAACGGCGATGCATATATAAGTAGAGCACAATTAGATATACAGTTCTCACCACAATTAGTTTCGCGTAAACTGTACGTGACTTCAATAAGTCCGACGAGTGCTTGATAGGTTTCCAATTAGGATGAAACCAGTCTACTTGACGAGTTGCAATTGCTACCGTATGAAGTGTTTCGTTTAAACGGAAAACAAACACCTACCCATATATATATATATATATATATATATATATATATATATATATATATATATATATATATATATATATATATATATATATCATTCGTATTATTGTGTGTACAGGCATTATTTTTAATTTAACATTCACTTACGAAATATTAGATGGAGAAGTCTCTATTTCCTTATATTAGGTCATTTTTCTCGAACAGTCATCTTTTGTTCGTTTAAACTCTTCATCCATGAAATGTAATTAAATTGACCTCGCATGCATTGGTTGGATATGGTCGTAAAAGTGTGATTAGCAGTCATTAAAACTTGGTTTCGGTTAGAAGCGATTCTAAGAGAATTAGTGTGCATATATTGACTGGTGTTGAATATATAATTTACTGTGAAATCTAGAGTGGTTTTTAATGTGTTCTAGCAAGTTAACTGACACGTATGTGCCCAAACACACACACACACACACACACATATATATATGTATATATATATATATATATATATATATATCTAATTTTCTGAAGAAAAATAATGACATTTCCTAAAAATTTGTTAAAAAGAAAGCAGATACATTGCATAATCTATATTGCATTCGTTCACATTAGGCAACGATTAGTAGAACATATAATTATCAAAACTTGTAGAAAGGCACAAAGCATTCAATTTATTATCTTAAAATTTGTGCTGTAAAAGCCCCGACTGCAAGTAAATGCTTTGCGACGTTAAAAAAAATTAAGAACCGTAGATAATGTAAGACAGTTTCTGTTTGAGGCCCTCATTACGGCCGGAATTGCGTTCTCCGGCAAATGCCGAGAAAATTTGTTCGTGATGTAGAGTCTAGAAGTACTCCTAGACTCATTAGACCGGCTCCGGTTGACTGGCTGGTGTCCTTTCGTTGTTGAGTCGACACCAGAGATGTGAGTTGCTGTGTGTATGCTCAGAAGTGTCTTGTTAAAGATTTGCGGCATCAAAATGGTGGCTGGCAAACGTAGAAGTCCTATCAATAGTATGTATGTCTAGTTGTGTAGCAACAAGAAGATTGGCGTGACTAAATATCCAAGTAACTAGGCCTCGAAGTGTGGATTACGCAATTCCCGAATTCAGCGTAGGTAGACAGTCAAGTATGCAGTGAGACAGCAATCACATGTAGTGCACAGTAGGAAATGTGAAACGTGCATTATGAATCATAGTAAATGCTCGTGCTTATATACATTTGCAAGCGTAAGCTCGTACGTCATTGGTTAACGGCAATGTTCACTTGTTTTAATTGGTAACGCGTAAATTATATTTGAATTTTATTTAGGCAATATACCGGAAAAATGTCCTGAGCCGTTAGAGTGCTTTACAAATTTAAATCTGCATATTGCACATACATTTATTTTGCGTAACAACATAAACTTCTTCGATTAAATCTTTCTTTGGTTGGAACCCCTTCATGCCGTTTTCGAGCTAAATTTCAAACTGGAAGATATTCGATGTGTCAGACATCATGCAATCCAATGATATAATAGAGAAAATATTATTATGACAGGGTTTTATTTCATGTGTGCTTTCCGGTTATATTTTTCATTAAATAGGATAAAAAATGTAAATTGGCATCTGTACCAGTTTTCCCTTTACTGAATTCGTGCAGTTATATGAAACACAACTAACGACATATACTACCAAAGTAGCGCATTTTAAAATTGTATTAAAAATACAATCTATAGTCTTTGGACGCTTTCTTTCTATTCATTACTGATGAATGCTCGAAAAGGCAAATAACGGTCCGGTTTATATATATATATATATATATATATATATATATATATATATATATATATATCCTGATATCTTCTATGATCAACTGACCCTTTATGTGCCTACGTTTGTCATTATTAATTAAAATAGGGTGGTGTAAATAAGGAAGTTCATCTGGTAGACCGATTTTGCCCTTATTGGGAACTAATTACGTACTGCCCAGAATTTGCCGCGGACAGAGCTCGAAACTGGGCACGTCTTCTTCAGAATATAGTGCCCTAATCACTGAGCCATCCTTCACCCCTAAGTATGTAAGCAGATGAAGCATGTTGAGAGCCTGATAATAAACAGGAGATGATGCACACAAAAGATTGGTTGCGCCTTTTTTCACTTTAACTATCGACGCTTCTATTTTTTATTGGGTTTCGTATATATATATATATATATATATACATATATATATATATATATATATATATATATATAGCATTTGCGGAATTTTTGGACAATTTATAGCTGGTGCCTTTATAAAAGTAACGTTTTTATGAAATTAGATTTTATTAACTTTTATGGGTATAAATATTTTGGCATGTTTTGAAACAGTGAATAATCAGTGAATGAAAGAGGTCAGTAAGATAAATCTAGTAAGGCAGGTTAACTGTGTTTATTAATTGGCCTAAGATTAGTATTTGAAACTACGAAATTCAAGAAATAATTCAGAATGTTCAATACAATAATTTGTTAAAAGCAGTGCAAAAAATTAATGACTAATTTTTGTGTCAATATTTACACCACAGACTTCATGGTCAGTTGAATATACTTCCAAATGTAATGGAAAGTAACCAGTACCAGCAATACGCAAATCAGTTAGGAGGCTTTTGTGAATATCAAAGAAATTTACCTGTGAAAAATCAGAAAGCTGAAACAATATTACATCGGAAAACCGTAGTTTATCCAAAAGTTGCTTCTGATTGCGGCATGCGAGACGAGCTAAGTGAATCTATGGAACAGCTTTTGTTAGCTGGTCAAAATGATTTCGGCTTTGTAACCAAGTTTGTTGAGAAACCAAGGAAAAAACAGCCCTGCAGTTATCCCGAAGGTAGTTTTGGGAACAGCCAGGAATGTGAACGAACACATGACAGCTCAATTTCATTGTGCTCTAAAAGTGATGCTTTTGCTCAGGATCAAGAAGAAGGCACTCTTGGACATATCACGGGAACTCTAAAAGTATACGTTGGTTATCCTGCTGGGCTTCGAGACGGAGTATTCATTCGACTTTTGGTCAGTGCACAGACCACAGTTGAGGATATCATTAGAACGGTTGTGGCTCAAATAAAGCAAACAGTTCGAGCTAAATTGCTGCGACTAAAGGAGATGCGTTTATGTCAACGACGGCATAAAGATGTAACGCTGGGTGAACGTAAGTATGATGCACGTATTTTTTGTATATGTGTTTCCGCGTTACAAATGGCGCACCTATGAGTGCTAGTTAGAATTTTTGGAAATTTACTTCAGTTTAACATATAGCTAGGCTGGTCTGTGGAGTGGAAGTAATGATAAGAATTTAGGAAGGTTTTCCTCGTTTTAGCAAATATAAGGCTGACCATTAACAATTTCTGTGCATTCACGAATATTAGCTGTATATTGCATCCGCTACACACACATATATAAACAATACAATTCAACAATAATTCATTGCGCGAGTGGTGATAACAATTCTTTAAATCAAGTTTGCATGCTTCAAGCAAACAAAAATCCTATTGTATTTAACCAGTGGTCGAAAATTGTAAAAAAACTACCGCCAGTGGCACACACTGACGCGTTACGACCTTCTATAATCATCATCTGAGTACGACCGCAAACTGACTAGCGAGGATCAAACCGCATTGTATATATGTTTGGAAAGCAAAATTAGAAATGTGGCTCTCATTTCTCGTAGTCTTGCATACATTGTACGTGACTGGAAATGTCGGCTGCACAATTTCTATGCAATCAAGAACATTAAATATTTATTGCTTACTCCACACACGCATACACACACACACACTATATATATATATATATATATATATATATATATATATATATATATACAATACAATTCAACAATAATTGATGGCGCGGGTGGTGGTAACAATTCTTTAAATCAAGTTTGCGAACTTGAAGTAAACACCAATCCAATTGTATTTCACCAAGTCGTCGAACAACTCAACGAAACTACCGCCAATCGCAATGAACTGACTATGCATGATCATCATCAAATTAGGACGGCAAACTGACTAGCGAGGATCAAACCGCATTGAATTCGATTTCCATATATATTAAATGCGGTTTTGATCCTCGCTAGTCAGTTTTCCGTCGTACTCTGATGATGATCGTGCTAGATCAAAACGCGTCTGTGCGTTGCGACTGGCGGTATTTTTTTAGTTGTTCGACGAATGGTTAAATACAATGGGATTGGTGTTTACTTCAATCTCGCAAACTTGATTTAAAAAATAACATGATTTGTAGAATGACGAGAAGCAAGGCAGCCAAAAAAATGAATTTGAATATACACTTATAAAGTCCAAGGTTTTTAAACAGACAAAGAGTAATTTGGTGGGTAATAAGCTGAATAAATTGCTACAATCATAAACCGATATCTACATAGAAGAAAATATAACCTAATGGATAGACAGACACATGGTTTCTGAAATTATGAAAAAAAACAAATGAAAAAAATCATTGATTCTGTTAAAATCCTAGGAGATATTTAAAAAAATTGATAATAGTGATAAATTGTTATATGAAACAAGAACTTGTAAAAGAGTCGGTTTTCTACTTTGCGTGATATTTAAAAACGCTTGGATTCGCATCAATCTTGAGAGCGCAAATTTGACGGAAAAAGGAATTAAAAAAATTCGTAATTCATTTTTTCAGAAATATTGATATTTTTTTCGGATTGATGGATATTCGTGGAGACAAATAAAATACATATAGAAATGTTGTAAATATATATTCATATGTTGTCAATATTATATAGACAGGAAAATTTAATAAATTTAATTCTTTAATTAACTAATTCCTTCGATATTGAGCAACCATGAAGTACTCGTCCTACTCATTGCGTACTGGGATAGTGGCGCAAACCATCCAAAATGACATTTTTATAAAAAAAATTTAATTATTTGATCATATTTCGTGCAAGTGAATCAATTCAATCCCAAAACCTACAAATCGAGTTGAGTACTTTCGATTTACTGTTATAAAAACTGCATCTTACCACTTTATAACTTAAGAATTCATTATGGTCTCTGTTCTATAAATACAGATCGGAATTGGCTTCTTGGTTATTTAGACTGGGAGCTATCAAAAGTAACCTCCTACTAATTGACGGATAAATCATACACGCATAAGTCGGAGTAGAACTGAGAATTACATGTTTTGTCCGGCTTAAATTGTAATTTAAATACGGAAGAGAATTTACTGGAGTTCCAGACTCGGCCGCGGGTATTCTGGCAAGTTTATAATTTTGCACAAGAATGATTAATTTCTACGCAACGTCGTTCAGCTTATAGTTCATACGGACAGCATATACGAAACAAATCCAGCATAATACTTTAAATATATATTTGTGTAAATTTGAAATGATGCATAAATATATGCAGATTTAAATATGAATTTAATAAAAAAATATGTGCAGGTGGAATATTTGATTATTAACTGTTTTTTATAGAGGCTGGTTCAATTTTGTCAATGTTTTGGTTTTGTTTATATCAGCCTAAAGATTTTAGATTTTTATTCTCTGGTCCGTATTCCACACGAGCATTATACTATTTTTAATAAGAGGACATAATTCGTTTAATGTTATTCACTCATAATTATTGGTAAAACTCATAATTATCATTGCGTTTCACAATAAAAGCTTGTGACATAACATGCGCATATTCGTATGTCTACAGTAGTGTAATTATATATATATATATATATATATATATATATATATATATATATATATATATATGCCCGCAAATATTTATTTTAGTGAGACGACAGTGACCCCATACGAATAAAAACCGTTCAAAGTGATAGATATTCATTATAAATAAGTGTTTGTTTGTGTGCTTATAACTGGAAAGCCTCCAGATAAATATATATTCGCACAGGTGGAAATTAAAATGGTTAAAAGCCAATTCTACTTTACAGGTGGAGGACATTTTAATTTATTCTTATTTTGTGACATGACGTACAATGAATGCCCCTGGTAGGAAAACGACAAGAAAATTCGTTACAGAAATTGTAAGTTAATTAAGGAGCAAATTTTCAAAAGAATTTGATAAAGAAGATCAGACAAAAATGTTTGAAAATTCACTGAGGAATGAAAACAAAAATATTGCTTTAATCAAATTTGTTATTTAAAACAATTATAATCTCTTTGATAATTACAGACAACTTATAAATATTATATATTGTGAAATAGCTTTGAAGTCGCATTGTCGTAGACTTTATATGAGGTTAGCTTTACTACTAAATGTTTAAACATTCGTAAAGGTGATTGTACGATCCTATTTTACAACATTCTTTATTCAAATTTATAGTGGTTAAAGGGCATAATACCGGCTACTACTAATGAGTCGACGGTAAGTACTAAACGAATTTGCACGAGATAGTTTATCCTTCTGGTCATATTTAAAAAAAATTGTTACTGGTCGAGCAACGCCTAATAAATGATGGCATATATAATAGTTCTTCGCCACAAACAGTGTCTAATATTTAACGTAATTTTTCAATAATATGTTTTGTACTCTAAATGTGACCTTATATCATAAATTCAAAAAGATAACAAGCAAAATAGGATAAAAATTGGTGGTTGTTTTTGATAAAGTAGATTGACAAATAGCAGATTTACGACAAAATTTTAGTTAAGCTTCGCCGAGCATTTATATAATTAAACGAACATTGGTTGCGCGGGCGGTGATAACAATTACTATTTCCTTGATATAAACACCTGACCCATTAAGTTAAACAATTTGTCAGTGTAAACTAAAATTTATACATTGTAGAAAAGGCAATTCATCCAGTGGATGGGTTTCGTCTTTATTGGGAACTCATCACGTAGTGGCCGGAATTTGTCGCGAACAGGTCCCGAACCTGGGAACATCTGCCTCGGAATCTGGTGCTCTAACCACTGAACCGCCCTGCCACACACTACACTTCACACAATTTTCAGTTATATAGTAATTCGGTTAGTCTTTTTCTCTTTTTAGGTGGAGCCCATATGGCATCCATTTAGACCCAAAGTTCAAACCAACCATCACCAATCTGTCATTATTTAACAGACACCACACTTCATGGGGAAGTATTATTAAAATGAACATTTATATAAATAAAAGAACATTGTTTACGTGGGTGGTAATATAAAAAATAACTGTAATTAAGTTTGCGATCTTGATATAAACACCTGACCTGTTAAATACAAACATTTGTCTGTATAAACTAAGAATTGTATAGCTAAGAATAGGCGAGTCATCCAGTAAATTGGGAACTCATAAAGTACTGGCCAGTATTTACCGCGGACTGGGATCGAAACTTGGTACGTCTACTTCGGAGTCAAGACATTCATCATTTAATACCATCCATGATTCCATCTGACACATTTTTCTTTCCTCAAATGGTGCATACCACTCGAGCTCTTTTGGTTCCCCATCTAAATTATTTCTTCCAAGTAATGTATGGACATTTTTGCTATCGGAGCTGAAGATGGGCTTCTTATCGGCACAACCTAAATACGTTTATATAGCAATTTCCTAGAAGCTTGAGACTTTTATATTATAGCGGGAATTAGAAATTTACAATCATTAATAACGGATTATCCGGTTGTGTGTATTTACTAAATCTTAAACTCGAGGCACGACTCTATTTCTGTACATAAGAGAATTAACATGTGTCTGATCCAATTCCTGATTAAAATGTTTACTTAATATCGATAATTCTTCTTCATGTAAATTATAAGTCAGTGGTTCATTTGTTTTATAGTATACTTCTGTATTATGTTGGTGTTTATGCATGTATTCATAGTAATTCCATTGAGTCGTCAAAATCTTCGTTCTTCTCTTACATGATTTCATACGTGTAACGTTGTCTGTTTTCAAATCTTTCCTGAAGTAACAAACTTACTAGTTAGATGAGTATGTCTTGTCTGATGAACATAACAGTTTCTATGGCTAATTCAGATAAGACTTTATATCTGAATAGGGGACTTTATGAATGGCACAATAGTGAAAAATTAAAAGACTCAATTTAATACACAGTAGTTGCGAATGATAAGTTCCGAGGATTACATAATTTATAACCGAAAACTGGCTACAGTAGGAGAAAGGTCATGTCGAATTAACATTAACTTGCGTTTGATGCTATGAAATTTGTCATTTCGTAATCAAAAATTCTATCCACAATCCTACAAGTATTTCCCTTAATAATTGTTATCCGTCGGTAGCTATTAAACAGGATTCATATGAAACACAAAACATATTTCTAAACGTTATTTTAAGTTTCAACTTTACTTAAGATATTAGTTTGATATTTTATGCTGGAGTACTTGACGAATTTCCTTTAAAGACGAAATAGATCTACTTCATGAAATGCTCTTGCTACCTGGTTCAACGCTTTGTTTATTCTGGCGACATAATTAGACACTACCATTAATCTTTGATACTATTAATTTAACGGCTTCGAATTTTTAACCGCACGCACATACACTTTGATTTTTTCTCTTGTGAAGCATCATTACAGTTTACGAGATATACCAATAAATAAAATGAAATTAATAAACGAATATTGTATAATTTTATCACTTCAATAATATTCGTGAAATGTTTTCATTTTGGAAAATGCTTTCTGAACTGAATTTTGAAATATACGGAACAAAAGCACTGAACGGAATACTGTATCATTAATGGGAAATGAAGATCAAGTAATAGACTTGTGGATTGATAGTTGCATAGACTTTTAGATATAAAGATTTTAATAACAAAATAATGAAGGAAAGAAGAATATGTTTTTATGGATATAGAGATGTAAAATATCAAACTAAATTGAATTAGGGAGACTGCGAGAAATATTCAGTGCTAATGGGTATCCTCTAAAGTTAATTGGAGCAACTATAATGAGCGTTATAAGTAAATTTGATCATGACTGGAAGTACATGAAGTCAAATAAATCAAAAGATGACCAGAGGGTAATGGTTATAGCTGACTCTAAACTAAGTAGGAAAATCAAAATGGTTACATCAAAATACAATATACGTACTATTTTAAAACAGACCCTTACCCTAGGTATTAAACTTCCCAACCAAAAGGAAAAAATAGAACCGTTAGACACATCAGGAGTATATGAAATTCCATGTAACGACTGTAACTTGATGTATGTGGGTGAAACCATGTGCCCGATTAAGGTTAGAAGAGGGGAACATAAAACCGCATGCAAGTATGCCCATGTTAATAGATCACATCTTGCACGCCATACAGTAGAGACAGGACACACAATTAATTGGGATGGGTGCAGACGTATATCAATTTGTAACCGTAGCAGATCGACTAGACTGATTAGAGAATCCATCGAAATTAAATCGAGAAATGACATAATGAATGAAACAGCCGTAGAAAAATCACTAGGTCCTATTGGAATACAGCACTAAATAATGGTAGAAAACGAAGATTGCACGAATCAGAATCAGAATCAGAAACTCGCACAAGTAAAAGAATATGAACACTGGACTGATATTAATTTACAGAGGAGATTGATTAATTCAATATCGCCTAATTTATTTTGATTATTTCATCCTTGATTACTTGTTGTTAGTGTAGCGCCTTTAACATACATTTATCTATACATGATGGCAAGGTTTATTTTTATTTTATTTTCTTTGCACTATTACTAGTATCTTCTTTATCAGGCAATTTTTAATTTCTTTTACGTACCGTTTAATTTAACTTTCTACCCTATTGAAACACTTTATCCGTTTCTAATTTAATTTTACTACCTATTAATTATTTACTCTATTAATAGTGTCATTCCCCTCCTCACCGAAATGCCACTCGTAATTACTTCATTTAGAAAAGTAAGTGTAAAATAGGTCTGACGTGTGCAGCTAGGAAATGACAGTTATCATTTTAGTTTTACTTGTATGACCGTTACACGTGCCTGTAATTACATGTAACAGATTAGCTCTTAGTTTTAAGTAAACGCTCACGCACATACACACAAACACGCTTATCCAGTGAATAGTCAGATGTTGCCAAATCGCTGCAATTTCACTGAGATGAGTGTACACTTGCATTAACTGATTACTCCTCAATTCAAAACAAACGAGAACACATACACACAGGCATGACGTACGCTTATCTAGTGAGTTGTCATTAATTGTCATTATATCACTGTAATCTCATTGCGAAGAGTGTATACATGTAGACACATACACAAACCAATTTAACATACACTTTCTTAGCATTTTTTAAATAAACGTTATGTTTAAGATATCTAACAACAAGTATAAATGAGGCAGTTTAAACTAATATTTCCACTTGACATACTGATTGTCAACTTAGTGGGTGATGTGTTTGGCATTGAAAAAGATTTCCGTACCCGGAAATCGAAATATTTGCAAAAATCATCATGATGACAGTAGATTCAAATATTTCGGTACGCAATCCGAAAATCAGGTAAATGATCCTTTCACTGTCGCGCAACATGTTTCTTTTAAAACAGTTAGGTATAAAGATTGGCACATATAAACATATTTATCATATTTTTAGATTTCTTACTGGTTAGGCAATCAATTGCGAGTTTGAATATTCTATTTTAAGATAGAAATGTGTTTAATTTTATTATTTTTAAAAAAGAATTTTTATCTTTCTGGAGTACTTTATAAATTATTTGAAAATTTGATTCTATTTATATGACAATTATGATTTGTAGCATTATTATTTTATTATATCATTCCGAATAATTTCATCGAAACCACCTATAGAAAGTGGCAGTGGCAGACAGTCACCATTAGACATATCAATTGATGTCAATGAAAATCTACGAGACGACGGATCATTGGAGCCAAGATTTCAATTTCCGGTAAATTTTAACGACAATGCGAAATTCGAACACCAAACGGATTCGAATTTTGAATTACGAATTTCGAAACTTGAGTCAGCAATACATCCCGATGCGTGTCAATGTGGCCTAAGTGTTACAGTGGGGCGAACGGAACGTGTTTTGCCCAACAACTTTCACCCGCTTCTATTGAAACCACCATGGCGCAACGGCAAGTTAATTGTTCGCCTTAAGTCGTATCTTGCTAAGTTGATGTCAGACAAAACAGGAGCTGCACCGTCCACATGTTCACCAGCTTGCATTGATTTCCCAATTGATAGTATGGTGTCTATTAAAACGCCCACTTCTATGGAAGTACTTGAATTCGATCAAGTAACTTCAGCCAAAAATTCACTTGACACAACCCCTACTCTTGCCTTAAGTTCGAGCCATGTCTACAGAATGGCATCAAGCAGTTCCAACGTTGAAGAACCTAGAGGTCGACGTCTTGATTGCAAAATAAAATGTGACCAGCAATGCTGTTCTAAACATGATTATCAACAGCAATTCGCCTCCCCAATTATTTATACGTACTCAGCATCTGCGGAAAAGCATCAACATGTTGCAACATCCTTATCCGTCTGTTCTTCTTCATTATCACGTGGATCTTCACAATCTAAAATGTCATCATCGTATGGTAAAGCTAAAGCACAACTTCGAACATGTGAGTCAGCCTCAGATTCGACACAATTTCATGTGCCCGTTGTAACACCGTGTCCAGAAATACTAATTTCCTGTCCACATATAAGACAGAAATGTAACAATGTTGAATGTCATGAAAGATGCAATGTTATTAAAAGTACTAACGTTCAAAAAACGCTCGCGGATGTTGCTCAAACGGGCAATATTTAGTGATAAATTATATTTTTTGAAAAAGCAAGCGAGAACAAATTCTTAAAAAAATATGTAAATATCCACAACTGATGATTTTCCCTTTTTTAAAAAAACTTTTCTGACATTATTGTAAAGTTGCAGTGTACATACGAAATCCACAATCACCATCATTTTTACTTTGAATTAGCTTGTCAAAATTCGATATTATTTAAATAATCAAGCAATTAGTATTTTTTGTAATCTATTAATAGCTATATGGGATACATTGCAAGCACAGAAGTGAAATATTTCATTAATACCATCACAAATATTGCGCTGGTTTTATTTAATGTCCAAATAACCATTAAACTAGGCTAGATAAACTGCTTGTTAACGGACAGTTTATTTTCTTGATCGGCAACTGCTTAAATACGATAGGATTGGTATTTACTTCAAGTTCGCAAATTTGATTTAAAGAATTTTTACCACCGACCGGGCAATCAATAATTGTTGAACAAAAAGCTTGTTTGTGGTTGTTCTTTACACGGGTTAGGAAGATGTGTCTCGAGAATAAGGAAAAATAATTCTAACAAAATATTAAAAGTTCGCTTATTTTCTATTCCTTGTTAAGGGAAGACGAGAAATTGTACCAAGGGAATAAAAATGGACAGGAATTTATTTTAAATTTAAAATAAGCTTACATATATGCGTTTATATATGCATTTATGCATATATATATATATATATATATATATATATATATATATATATGCATATTTATGTGAATATATATATTCATGTATATATATATATATATATATATATATATATATATATATATATATATATATATATATATATATATATAGCATATAAATATGTATATATATGCATATATCTTGCAATTCATTTGCGAATTTAGACTTAACGCTGGAAATTAGTATCGGCTAGGAAATTTACTATCGGGTATAAATCATATAGATAACATGAAATGTTCCTATCTCCAAGACTGTAATTCTGCTTCTCATGTAGTAAATTATTAAAACCGGCAAGATTTGGTTTGATCGATGGTTTTATTGACTATGCGGTCAACCTATATATTGTGAAGTTCTTGGCGTATCAGTGCGCGTAACATATTTTAATTTTATTAATATGGCGAAGTACATTTTATAAAAAAAGCACATTTTAATTAATTTACTCCTACTGACAAATATGTAGACAATTATTATAGTCAAGGTTGCGATCTTGATATAATCACAGACCCATTAATTACTTGTATATGTCAGTATAAACTAAGCATTATATAGTGTAGAATATGCAATTCATTTAGTAGGCCGGTGTCCTCGTTGTTGGGAATTCATCTTGAACTGGCCAGATTTTGCCGCACACAGGGCTCGAACCTGGGCAAGTCTGTTTCGGAATCTGGTGCTCTAAATACTGAGCCACTATGGTCAATACATGATGAATTCCCAATAAGGTCGAAATTGCCCCACTGAATGAATTTCCTTTCTGCACTGTAGAAATCTTAATTTATACTGGCCAATGTAAGAAATTAATGGATCAAGTTCTCATATCAAGATCGCAACCTTGATTATAGCAATCAATGCTCGTTTAATTATTTTAAAGTGTATACATATCTGCATTTATTAAATATTGTTAATTTTACATGAAATATTTTGTAGTTCTTTGTATTTTTTTCTAACACCAGGTCCACCTATATTTTCTGATTTAATACATTTGTTTGGTCAGTTACTCTAAGGTGAAACGAAAATGGATAGTTTAAATAAGGATAACATGATGTAAACCTTATATTTATTGTGCTACTATGCTCATGATATTTCAAAATTTACATAGCAATTTTTATCGACTACCCAATAAAAATTCATTTTTGAATCTTCCGTTCTCAGATTTCCTTCCGCTTAATGGTGTTTTTATCAATTTTTTGGTCAAAAGTCTATTAAGTATGAAAATTTCAGTTAATATAATGTTGTCTGGAAAGTTTCCTTTTTAGGAGAAATGACCTCTATTTTTCATATTATTGTTTAAAACACTTTTCTGTGATTGGTCATTGGAGCAAATTTTTCTCTAATTATGTTTAGGTTAATTAAAAAAAAGTTCAAACAAAATCGTCATGTACTTTTCGTTGTTAAAGAAGAGTTAGATTAAATTTACATTTGTAAAGTAAACACCGATACCATTGTATTTAACCAGTCGTCGGACAACAAAGCAAATCTACCGCAAGTGCGTGCATGATTTAAAGAATTAAAGATTAATTTTGCGCAAAATCTTATTGATTAGATAGGAATCTAGAATTATCCTCTGCAGAAATAGGCATACTTAAATTAAACTTGGAATATTGAAAAAGTAAAGCCTTAAAACATTACTTGCATATAGAAATCGCCGCATATGTTTTTTGGAAAGTATAGTTATAATGGTAAATGCATATTTTAGTTAATTGGACAAACTTTAGCTTCACAGTTAAAATGAGTTTCATTTGCGCAGTTTGAAGTGAAAACTTTGGGAGTGTGAAGAAAATTTATTGTAAAGATGTATTTAATAAGAATTAAACAGTTAATAACCCGTCATTAGGATTGTGTTCAATTGGAATGCGAATTTCCTACAATCTGTTTCTCCAATTATTTGAACTTTCTTTGCGACAAATGCTGCTGTCATTTGAAATGAGAAACATTTCATCATCGGTGAATCGAAAAGTTGGCTGAAGCAAACAAGGGCATAGCAACGACTAGAATGCAATAAAGCCGCACGTAACCAGTGCACGATATGTGCTAGTGTCTCTCTCTAATACAAGGCATCATCCGAAATATTTACTGGAAGATTTTAAAAAGCGATGACTTCTCGAATGCCGAATACAAAGTTGATGTTTGCTTACACAATACACACCTGTGTAACACAAAAAGAATAAATAAATCATTTCAGTTCCAAGCACAGTTGGAATGAAGTGGAGGTTTATGCAATATATGAAATCTTCAGTTATAAAAATCACACTTCATTTCAGGCGAAATTCTAATTTTTCGTCGAAGGAAAAAATTACGTGCAGCGGAGGCTATTCTAGGCCACATCCATAATACTCAGTTAAATAAACAAAGCAAGTTCGTACATGTTTTCAATATAAACTGGTAAATGTTTTAAAACAAAATTATTTTCGCGAAGCTGCATTAATAGAAATTACCTGATCTGCGTTGTGACAAACCCAGTATTAATTCCATGTGTTTTCTTTTTTGAAAAATATATTTCGGCTGTCTTTATTGCCAGCCTACTTCAGTTGATCCATCCCATTTATCCATACACATGTTCATACGTGATGTGCGCCTATGTAATTATATGGCAATAACTGATATTAACAAGCCTATCCTGAGAACAACCTGAGTGGTTTGAATTAAAAATTAACACATGCATTGATCATTTGTATTTCTAATTTTATCACTCACAATGGCATGTGGTAATGACGAGAGTTTCTGATTCATTGGTGTCCCTCCACCAGAAAATGTGAGGGCAATCTGAATAACGTCATTTCACATGAAGTGTGGAAAACAAATAGTCTGACTTATTCAAATGGTAAATTCGTATTCGGAAACTCTAGACTCACTTAGTTAGATGAATATAACACTCACATATACACACACGTGACAAGAAACTAACTAGTGAAAGGTCAGTCTTAAATAGAAATGATAGGGCCGGAGGAAATATTTCGCTTGCTTCATTAGTTTGTTTTGTAAAACTGGTGAGGATGGACCAACTGAAAAAGGCTGCCGATAACGGCAGCCGAAATATTTTGTTCAAGAAAAAAGCAAGAAATGGTAAATGGTCTGTTTGTGCATGTGCACATCTGTACATGTATTTTTTCCGGTTCATGTTATTTTATGTATTCGTTAGATCCATCTATGCTCCGCTTGTTTTTCGAGTAGTGGTCCGGCGAAATTAAAATGTACTCATTTAAATTTTGTTTTGCGTATCTGCTACTGAATAAATTTATACTTATATACACTATTTATTTCTCAATTCAAATTACTAATGCCTAAAATGGAGTGACTTAAACTGTATAAAAAGTTTTGTATATCTCTCAAGTTGTTTCTCTTCACAATTGCGGAATATCATTTTAAATGCCTCTATCATAGGGTCGCAAAATCATAAGAATTTTTTAGAACAAGTAGAAGGCCGGGAAAAATTCGTCCAAATTGTTTCTTCTATATACATATATATATATATATATAGATATATATATATATATGTATATATATATATATATATATATATATATATATATATATATATATATATATAAATTAATTACATATCTATTACTTGCGTTTCAACTGGCCGAAACGAGGTGTATGTTTGGTTGTTTTTCAATGAATGAAAATAATACGGTTGACTGTAATAAAATACACGAGGAAAAATTTTAAATTAATACTGCTTCTTCGTAATAAAGGATGGATTGTACTACCTAAAAAATCTTGAATAGTTTTTTCTCAACGTAATCTGTACACTAACTTAATGCTACTTATTTGGACAAAAAGCGGAATTGATTAGTGCATCATATGAAGGATGTGACACTAAAAAGTAAAAACTTGCACATATTTCGATAGTTTCAGAAGTAAACGAACGTTGTCTTTACATTGTTAATAAGTGCAAAGTAACCTATTATCTTAAAATAAATATTCCTCTGTAAAATAATATTTCTAAAATACCTGTGATATTTTTGACAGGCGAAAAGACAAATTCTTTGTATAATGCCAAGAAGGAACCTATTGCTGAATTTCGAAAAATTTAAAAAAATCATTGGATGACTTCGATTGTGAGAAAACATTTTACGCTATTAAATTATTTAACGCCTTTCATACAAATAAATTATGTATTAACGTATGTGCAGACGTTTTTGTTAGCGAGATTATTTTATTTATATTTATAAATTTTGTACCATTGACTTAAAATGTCTGACCAAATTCTCATTAATTATTTCAATTCTATTTTCTTCTAGAAGCAATTTCCTAATGTATAATTGTTCGTGCGTGGCTTGGCGTTTGATTTTGAAAATAAGTATATTCAGCATATTAGAGTTAGATTGAAATAGTTTAGAAAATCTACTTCTGTAAACATTTATAGGTACATTTATTAAGTGAAAAAGAATAAAAACAAAATATTTTACACAGAAGGTCCAAAGTATGCTTGAAATGAAAGTGTTAGTTAATCTGTTATACACTTTGCTTATTATAATGAGTAATATGCATTTAAAAATTTAGAATTAAATTTAGTTCAAAAAAGAATAACACAAATAAGTATTCTGAAAAATGGGCTGATAATATTCGTCACTGCACAAATTATTTTATTATTTCATTTTTGCACATTCCCTGACGGCTTTATTCTTCAAAGCATTGCACATTATGCTCTAAGATTTTTTTAAATGCCAAGTAAAAATGGATTACAGAAAAGACTGTGATAAAAATTACCGGCCGTCACCGCCAAACTGAAACAACATATTTTTCTTTTTTAACTGAAAATATATTAGTGCAAATACTCAAAGTAATTATGTAAATAAACAATAATAAACGCAAAAAAAGGTGTTTAGTTATATTTAAACACTGAACTGCTTTATTTTTTCAAAGCAATAGAAATTGTTTTCATAATATCATTACCATACACTTCGTAACTGAGAATAATTTGTGAAACTGAAATTTCAAAACTAGTACAACTTATGCGAGACTACTAGAGGTTAGAGACACTATCTTTTTTTCTTTATTTCGTGAAATCTGGTTTAAACCTTGCTAGTCAGTTGCCGCCGTTGCTCGAAAAATCTAACTAAAAGGCACGAATATGTTCGTATGTTTAATTGCCAGGCGTTAAATTATGTTTTGTAGCTGGATTGATAAAATTGAATGTTTCATTATCTCAAGCTCGCCTCCAAAATTCGCTAGTGAGCACATTTTATTAATGCTTAATATGACAGGCTACGTGTGTTGTATGAAATTACTTCCTATACGGAGTTATGACGTGTTGGGACACTTTATTGCGTGAATAAATATTTATTTTAAATAATATTTTTTATTGGCATAAAAAATAATTTTGAACGCGGAAATTGCTGTACAACTTCTGAAATTTTCCTTTGAGAAAACTGAAATAGGCCTTTCTGGTTTATAAACATTAGAGCAGTAACCATACATATAATTTACTAATAATATTTAACATTTACACTTAAAATATTGAAATGAATAAAGAAATTCTTCTGGTTTCTTAATCGTGAGATATTGAATGCTCTAACCAAACTGCTAAACCTGGTTAAATTAAATTTTGTATACTGCCTTTCAGTAAATATATTCTTCACATAAATATATCATTGTATTTAAGAATATTGAATGCTAAATAACTTCATTAGTATAATAAATTTAGAAAGTATTCGCAGCAAATTATTGATGAGTAGTTTCAAATATGTATACTAAAATTTGCAATGAACATATCAAGCAATATATCTAAATGGCATGTTAAATTTCGTGAGTACGTGAACTAATAATAGATTTAAAATTTCATTTTGGTGATGGAAATTTAATGATCACGAAAACTCTTTCTTTGATAAATTTTTATTTTTAGGCGCGGAAAAATAGTTGAACGATTTTTTTAAATTATAAAACAACTTGGTATTGTGCATTAAACCGATTTATGTCATCTGTTAGTTGCACATAAACTCCTTCCTAGTAATGACCTAAAACGCACTCATATGTACATATAAATGTTTAATTACATGTAAATATGCACACTTGTATATGATAACCGTGGATACATGTATAATTACATAAAACATGCTTATCTTGCATTTTAATTCGTTATTAGTTAAAAAGTCCTCTATGAAGACAAATTCAATTATTAGTTTGAGATCACTGTATCGTTATTTTATGCTTGTTTGCTATTCTTTATTGATGATATTACAAGCACTCGTGAGGTAAATACAGCAAGATCTGAATGAAAACGGTGTATTACAACCAGAAAACCAAGTAATTTAAATGACCCATTGGTGTAAATTATAATGTGGAAATATTATTAGATATAATTCGGTTTTTTGTTATTTTTTAACTTTCTTCGCTAAACAGTCTAATATTAATGTCCAAAATGCCATTTTGCAAAAGCTTATATTCGAACAGTAAATATGCAGAACATCAATTTCTTCGCTTCTTTTTATTTATATATTTATCATAATTTACAAAATTTCAAAATTTATTTTTTGAATTGAACCTTTAATTGAGAAAGTACTCCATCAGGTTCGAGGCTAAGCGTTATCATGTTGACTTATAAATTTATATTTTATTGATTATATATTATTATTATTATTATTATTATTATTATTATTATTATTATTATTATTATTATTATTATTATTATTATTATTGGTATAATTGTTGTTATTAATATAAATAATTTTCTAATAAATTTAATACATCTTTGAATGTCTTCAGGAATTATATTTTATTGTTGAACTATCGGAAGTATTTGAATATGTAAACAATTTTTATGGTTGATTTTCATAATATAAAAAGATTTATTATTGCATAACACATTCATTTATTGCGCTGCTGGTCATAACTCTTATAAATTATGTTTCAGGATTTGTGCTTAACTCAATCTAACCATATTTCACTGTCTCTAATTGTGTAAAAACACCGTCCTTCGTAGGTTTTAAAAGGATATTTCCTGTCGTGGAAACCACTAAAGCTTAACGTTCAATACGCATTCGTGAATAAAACCGAAAATGTTAATTAAAGTAGGCAAATTGACGGACAAAATTGTTAAAGAATGTTGGATTGCTGTATATATGGATATTACAAACTTGATTTAAATGGGATTTATCATCTATCACGTAATCAATAAAGGCTTATTATAGCAGTCTTTATAATTGCTAGAAAAACTGCCAAAAATATGTACGTAGCGGTTGTTAATTTACAGCAAACATTCCAGTGCACTACGGGGTTCACATAATTTCAAAGACGAGAATTGCTTTTATGAGTTTCCAAAAATAATTTATACTTGTTGCAGTTTGAACCACATTCTTCAGTCCTTTGTCGTGTAATGATGAACCTAAAATAATTATATATGTTACTACCTGCCACTTATTCCAGCTTTGCTACGTTGTTCGAGTAGTAAATAAAGTGTGATGTGTGTTTTTATCAATTCCAGAAACCTGATTGGAATATGTAGTGTTGTTAAATTATCGGTGTAATCAATCTTAAAAATCTTCGTCTTAATGCAATTATTCTTTGCATGACATCACACTGGTGTTTTTTGGGCTTTTTTGTTTTGTAATTAGGAAATGCTCATACATAAAGCCTTTATACGCTTAAGTTTTATATGTTTTTTTAACTCATTTATTTTGACTTCTGAACAGTTTGATTATTAAACTAGACATATTTATCAGAACCGGAATAATTTGTTTATAGTCAAAGAAACTGTGGTTGCAGTAAATATTAAAAGTTTCATATATTACATTCCGAATTTTTTCTTGCTACCTACATTAAACTACTCAAATAATTAATAAAAAGACTTATTGAAATCAATAATATTTTTTTGGTTTTTACGAAGTTCGTTTATTCTGCCAATTTTCCATTATAATAGAGTTGCGTGGTCTGTCTCATTTCTTATTAAAGTGAGGCGTCTGATGATTTGTTTCCATAGATGCGTATGAATAAGCGCATAATTCATGTTTATGCTATAAAAACGTTAAATACGGTGTTGTGCAGTATGGCTGAAAAGTTGCAGATCTCATAATACATACGTCTTTGCTATTTATGGTGTACTGTACACTATCTGACAAATGCAATCCTACAGAATTTATGATCAGGTTTTTGAGTAAATATAATTGGAAAATATATTAATTTTCACATTTGGCTGGTGGTAAATATATTGCCTTACATTTAAGTCATTCAGTTTGCATTAAAAATTAACATCAGCCTCCGCGATGCTAGATTGTCCATGAAATGTGAGAACGAAGGAAACAACATCGTCAAATAATAAACGTAATGAGTAAATCCATTCACGGTATTTTCACTAATAATTATGAAAATGGGTATTTAATTATAATAAACAGATTACTTAGCAAATATTAGCAATCGCACATATAAACAACATACACCTACCTTGTGTACGATCAACAGCTATTGCGAGATTGGACAGACATAAAGAATTAATGAAGCAGCTTAAATGAAATCCGACCCTAAATTGATTAGAGTATTATTAATTTGATATGATGTGTTGTGGACTAATGAATATTCTCGAACATGCAAATGGAGAATGTTCCTTTTAAAATGAGAAATGATAACAATGTTGTTCAAGTAAAAACATAGATAAGGAAATCATTGGAATGCCCAGTGTCTCACAAATTCAATTTTCTTAAACTTTTTCTATAATGTAAAATATAATTAATTTTATAAATGTGCTCAGCTTGTACATCATTTTTGGGTTAATATAAATGTACTGCAATATATAATTTTGTTCACTGACTAGTAAAGCAATCGTAGAAATATATTTCTACGTTTTTTAAAACAGTTATAAATCTTGATAAAATAACAATATAAACGAATTTAAATGAACTACTGCGCGTTTAGAATGATTTAACTAATCAAATCATTAAATTAAGTTTTAAATTGTGATAAGAAAATTTTAAATCGAAAACATTTATGCGAATTAAATTTTATTTAAAAAATATTATTTTTTTCTGGTTGGTATCTTATACATTTGTATATGTTATATTATATTATGTTGAACAAAACATATCAGGATAAATTGTATAGATGTAATTTTGTATTTATAAATATTGTATATGTTACTCGTTGAATAGCAATTAATGTATGAGTTTGCATGAAATTGAATATCTCATTTTGGCTTTGGCAAATTGTTGCCAATTTGGTGTTACATTTTTTCATTCAATTTACTTGATTATTTGTATTTTTGGCAATTGTCTTTCTTGCAAGTTTTCGGCATGTTATAGTATGAGCATACATTAAATACAACCTACGTGCTTGTTTCGATTTCTTATTTTGCTTAATATCTTATTTTACAGTAAGATGAGAAATATAAAAATCCAATAATTGTTACATACTTCATAATTCAGAAACAAGCAAAGTAGATCGTATCATAAACGTAATTCAGTTAAAACGCTAAAGAAATACGTTAGATCAACAAATACACTCGGCAGAACCTTTTTGCGAAGGCTGTAATACCCTCAGGTGGGTTCTGAGTGTCTGCGCTGTCTGAACCTGGATCTCATGGCAGATTTACTCGTTACGCAGATTATAAATTAGTTGTCAAATATTTGCCTCACACGACAATCTAAACTATTATGCAATTATGTATAAGGTTTTGCGAATCTAGTAACAAATTATTTCATTTATGACCTGAAAGAAATGTATGATCTCATATGCACATTTTACGTGTATACTGGCGACATCAATATGAGTCTGTAATACGCCCTATACCCACTTTATATTTTTTGGTAGGCAAAGTGGGAAAATACGCCGGTGAAATCTCATTGTGTAAGCCTACAGTCGTTGAGTTCAATTCATATTAGGTATTCGATAATGCAACTTAAAAGGCAACTCACTATAATATATATATATATATATATATATATATATATTTTATATATATATTATATATATATAATATATATAATAATAATATTATATATATATATATATATATATATATATATATATATATATATATATATATATATATATATTTATATATGTATATATTATTTATTTTTTTAAAATAATATATATAACAATCCCGTTAAGGATACTTACTATATGGCTATTGTGGCAATAACAGATAGCAACATTATGGATGCTGAAAAGTTACGTCATACCAACACTATAGTTACCGAGTCGGTACCAATACAATGGATTTCGTTGTACGCTAAAGTTCAACAAAATTGGGAATTACAACTTTTTCTGAGCACTTGTTACTCCAGCAATTCTATACACTCTGGCCTTGATCGATATCAGTTATCACATTTATCTTTAAACAGGAGAAAGTGCAAAAGTATCTGTCTCCAATAACATCAAAAGTCTGATAAACCAGCTAATTAATCTTAGGCTATGATTCACTTAGCATTATTATTTAAATTTTTTTTGTTTTATTAAATAGGTGCGCATCACGTACGTATGAATGTCCTTTACCGCTATGTAAAACCCACTACAGGAACTTAGAATGAATGATTATTAATTTACACTTCAAATGCATTGGACAATTTATAGTATAACCACCTGCCCTGGAATGAGGTTATAACTTATATATTTTAAACCTTGTTTAAAAATATAAAATGCAGGTGATATTTTGCCTTTAATGATTTTGCGTTTATAAAATGGAAATTAAATTCATATTCTGCCCACATTTATATAAAGATAATGACCATATCAGTACACTGAGGCAAAATCAGCTGAAACCCTAGTAGTTAAATATCGTTGCTAGGTTTAAAATTGAAAGGCAATGTTTTGGATGAATACCAATACAAATTTAATTTAAAACTAATTTTATAGAATATGAAATACACGGAGGCATTTTCTGTATATTTTCATGGCTATCTACCTTCTTGAAGATAAACTATAGAAAATGGTACTCAGAATGTTCAATATAGGCTCAAATAACCCCGATTGTTTGTGGAAAGAATATCATCGGCAATTTGATTTTTGGGTTAATGTGAATCTATTTCCGAATCTTAAATCAATATTATATGCGCGAACTATATAGTTTATTGTTGGTTATGTTTATCAAGAAAAAAAGTAGTAAAAATTTTTGCAATTATGCATAAAGTGCTGCGCACCTGGTAAAAAGTGGTTCAAATAAGACATATAGGATAAACCAAAGTTAGCATGAACAGAAACTATTATCTCCTTTGCACATTTGTTTCGTGCTTATTGGTGACTTATCAGCTCACTATTTATTTGGGTGAGGAATGTGGGAAAATTGATGGTACAATCTACCATACGAGTAGTTTTAACCACAAAAGCAAAACAACATGATTGAAACGCTGGTCGACAAATACGCCCCGACTAAACGAATGTCATAGATTTCGTTGAATTTGCAGAATTTCAAATCATATATGCTATATGCAAAACGGTGTGTAGGTTTAGCATTTAAAAAAACACTTTCTCTAAACCATATTTCCGATAATGTGAATTATATCAATAAACGATAGCATATAATACATGTATAGCTTGCATGTAGATAAACTCAGAGGTAATATATCCGGTTTTGCAAAAACGTTCAGCCATAGAAACACATATGTGTTTTCTATTAATATTATTCATAAATTGATATTGCGATTTATTAAAGTCAACATTTAGCTAGACCTGAATCAGCTTTATTTCCATACTGCGTTTAACTCGTCCTATTATTAAATAAATGTTACAAATATTAATAATAAAAGTAAAACTTTATTATTAAGCTAAATACTAAACATTAACAGCCTAGCGGAAAATAAAATATTTCTATAAAACCCCAAAAAATAGCTCAAACACAATCTATAAAAGGAAAGATTAGTATCATGATACATTTGCAAAGATTAATTAAATAAATATGGAAGAGATTAATATTGAAAAATTAGTTTGTTTAAATACAAAACAGACAAAAAACTACGAATTCTTTTTTTGATTCAAGATAACTGTCGTCAAATGTAAATGACTTTAAAGGCAGCCCTGCTTATTACCATTTCTACTTTTAAAAATATTTTTTAATTAAGAGTATATTCGCCGTACAAATATAAAATAATTCCAAACATGTGGAGCAAATTGTTAATGAAAATTATTCATGTTAAGTCACGTATATCTGGAATTCGTTAAATAGGAAATAATGCTGAACTAAATAAATTCCCCGCCATTGTATGCAAAAACAGCAAAGTGTACGACGTCTTTTATAATAATGATAGTCGGTAGTAATATTTGACATGAAAAAATTGATACGAATTATTTTATATAAAATGCTAAACTTTTATAAACCAATTTTATATGGCTTAAATTATTTTACTAGCGCCGTTTTAATAATTGTATAACGAATGACTTACGCGCGAATATAAGCAGTGTATATTTAAACCGCATGCTGAGAGTATGTGATTTATTTTTATTATAACTCAACAAACGTTTAAAAGAAAAATAGTTACTATTCGTTTGCAAATACTGCCGGATTTAACCAACAAAAATTTGTGATTTTGCTGCAAAATTCTTTTAGCAATGTACGATTCTGAATCACTTATTAAGATCCCAATACTTTGAGCCAAATTTCGCGTTTACGAACTCGATGTAGAAACAAATTGTTGAATGAAGATTTTTTTGTCTTTACTTATTTGAAAAATTTGAAGTTTAAAAACGAAAAGACAAATTTAAGACAACGACCCTAAAGTTAGCTATTTGGTCCTGTGTGAAAACTTCAATCACCACGAAACTTTATTGGGTTATACATCAAATTTATTGCTAAATCGATCTTAACTAAACATTTACAAATAATTTCTTTATACTTATATTATTTTTCATTTTATTTATATTATTGTTTTTAATATTATTAAAAATATTACCATATTAATGTTAATATAGTGTGAGTTTATTAAATTTATTAAGCCAGATTATAATTTCTATAAAAAAAATGGTAGATGCTTAATTGTTATTCTAATTAAAAAGTTCCGAGAAATTGTCCTGCTATGAAAAGTGAAAGACAGGTTTGCTCACCTGGTTTACGTGATTAGCAAATGAATAAATTTCACACATTGAAATAACTTTTTATATATTCTGGTTCTTGGCTTTATCATAATAATTGGTGTCTATATCTCTTTGCCAAAGAGAAAATGCCAACAAATTTAGAAAGCACAGTGCATGAACAATACCAACAGGTTCTTTCCCGCATGAAATAGCAAATCGGTTCAGATAATATCATCAATTGTTAAGAGTTTTGGCAACAAAATGCTACCAAATTATTCCATTATTAAAAACAATTTCGAGTCTGAATATATTTTTTAGTTTTTATGTATAGATTTTTCAAGCAAGTTTGCGAAGTGGATACCTGTCCCATTGTATTTAACCTGTCGTCGAGCAACGTAACAAACCTAACGTCATTCATACGGATTGATGTTTACTTAATACTCGCAAAATGGCTCCAAAGAATTTTTACTACCACCCGCATAATCAATGATTGTTTAATTGTTTTAACTACACATTTATAGATCTATTTATTGAAATAAAATATCATTATTAATACATGTATGATATCAGTGGTAACTGTCTAATGCATTATATAGTAAATCTCCGATAACTTAATAAAACAGTTGCGTCTTTATTGAGTACCACTTAATTACTAATCAGAATTTGCTTAGTTTCAGCGCAGCTAGTGCAAAGATTATTTCGGAAATAACATAAACATAGCTTAAGAATGAAAAAAAATTGTCGACTTGATGAAATGCATTTTTAGTTGCATAAAATGTTTAATTTATAGTAATTACATATATGTATCCATTAATAAATAGACAAGAATATATATGTATTTAAATTTTACATTGCCTTCTAGTATTGTATATATTTGTTACTAAAATACATAGAGTGTTTTTCTTTACAATAAATGGCAATTTTATTTCGTTTAAAATAAAACTTATTTCATTATATTTCCATTGAGTTTACATCTGATTGCCAAAATAAGTATCAGTTTGATTTGGGTTTAAAAAAAATTATTTGCATAAGTTGTACGAGTGGATTTGGACAATTTAGTGTTGATCATTAAATTTGTGGGTTAGCGGCGATATACCCACAATTTAATTCGCCGGGCAATAATTTACTTTGAATAAGAGAGGGAAATAATTTAAACAAAAATTTTTTGCGCGGGCAATGAGAACATTTACTTTAATCAAGAGTGCGATTTTGATATATACACCTGACCCATTAAGTACATACATTTGTCAGTATAATATAAGAAACGCATAGTGCAAAAAAGAGAATTCATCCTGTAGACCTGCCCGCGGCAAATTATTGTCAGTTCGTGAAAATTTCTCAGAAATGGCGGAATACATTATCGATCGTCTTTTTTATTGTGTACTAAAAGTCAGTATTTTCGACAGATTTTTGGCACCTCTCAGGTCTACATCAGTCACGAGCCTAGCAATGATCACTGGCCATGACACACTTAACAAAGTATGTTTGGATGTTTAACTTCTTTTTATTCAAGAAGCAGCAGATTCGCCTAAAATACTAAGCGAACTAATGGAACGGAGTTCAACATGAACTGCACCCTCGACAAATAAGAAGAACACATTTTATTTCCTTGGCATCCAACACATTCAACAGGAATATTAAGTGCAGGCACTGGTATGAAAAAGAGTAACGAAATTCAATGAAACCTAAATTCAATGAAATGTCATTCAAAAGAAATCAAAAAATAACAGCCAATTAAATCATGTCGATCTGTTCTAAGAGAAAGACTGAGAAAGAGATAAGCTACAAACTATTTTTTTTAATGTGTAAAACTACCCGTAGCGGTTTATACAGCCCAACTTCAGTCAACTATAAACTACTTCGAATCTAGTCGTTTGTTTGTTAACAATCAGATTTCGTAATGCACACCCTTAAAATCGAACCTAAAAAAATAATTCATTATCGTATATACCATAGACAACTTCATTCCATTTGAGTTGAAAGATAAATTTCCTATGTAAACCACGTCCTTCATAGATAACACATCTTTCGAATATATTTGGTAGCATTCCTCTTATACGTACGAAAAAAATAATTGACCAATGGCATTGTTTGTTTTGTGTTGCGATCCTAGTAACAAATTAGTTCAAAGTCAGAATGCACGTAATTCATAATCTCATGTACACCTGTGTTTTGGTGCTTACTAGCGACTCATCAGTCGGAGTTGTTGATATTCTCTATACCCACTATATATTTGGCCAGCGAAATTTTTACATTTGAACTGAGCAATCTATTAAACGGGGGCATATTCAAGCAATGATGGTAATCACTTCATTTAAAGTCAACTCAGTATATACAATATATACGAGCAATTTAAATAATACAATCGCCATGGTTGCCGGGTCGCTGCATGATTCCAGCACGGCATAATTTCAAGATGTGCTAAATTTTACCAACATAGAGAATTGTAACTACTTCTAAACACCAGCCCGGTTTTGCATACGTACTGAAAAATTAGATCAAATAGGTTACAAATGATGAACCATTGCTACAAGATGCAATATTTTGTTTAGACTGGCGTAACATATATTAACGAACTCCTGACATTTGACTGAAAAATAATATTTATATGTTTTTACCTGTAAAATTTACACATTGCATCAGGTATCAAAGACAGGTTTCCTCCTTATATGGAGCCCGTTTAAATATCGTCCTGGTTTCGAACAGGTACAATGTCTTCAAAGTCCGATGCTTTTTCCACTGCTATAAAAACGTCTCGATAAACTTAAAATAAATTTAACTTCACAAATACGGATTGTCACAGTCGTTAATAACAGATGGGGGGTGACTATTTTGAACTGCATGTCTTACGACTTTCAAAACTGTTTCTGCCTGAATGAAACAATAACGAGAAATCTAAGTTTGTATAAAGCTTCAAACTGCTTATAGTATGCAGTGCGGGTTACGCAGTAGGTAGAAATTAGGACACAAAATCAAATGCGCTCCGCTTGCGAGGTTTGTCCACGACAAATTATGGTCAGTACCCGAAGTGTTTCCGATAAGGATGAAACCGCTCTAATGAATGTAAACATGCGTTTCATTTCTTAATAAAGATTCGTCATAGTTAAGAAATTTGCGAAAACGGGATGGTCCACCATTTTATCTGTAATAGTCGGTCATACCGCTTGCAGCAAGTAAGAGCAATACGATGTTCTCAGGTGGAATTATTAAATGATGCCGTCAATAAATTGGTGTTTTTGGTTAAACCCGATCATTGTTAATAAGACAAGTTCATTCAAGACCAAAGAAGCAAGAACGCTTTCATCATTGTGGCCCATGGAATTGAAGATAAAGTTGAAAATGTTAAACTTGGTAGCAAGTAATTTTTCTGTTGATTTGACAATGCCTATGTTATTATATAATCCTAATGCTCACTTATAATAGTTAATGAAAACATTAGCTTTTAATAGCTTTTAATAGGCCGAGAAACATACATTGGCTCCAACTCTAACCACAATGCAAATTCACGTAATATAATCAGAAAAGTGGTATAGTTTAACGCTTTATTGTTTTACTCCAGTCTTTTGTATTTAAAAGTCTTCTCAATTCTTCCTACTGAAATGGTTTAATATGAAAGAACTGTTCATATTTGCTGCACATTTTGTTTGTGTCGTGAAATACTATACAGATGGCGCACGGATTGGAAGAACAAATTCCGAATAAAACTATGAATTATAATTATTTCGAAGAAAAATTTTTTATTTCTTAAAAGTTATCTTGTGTAAGTTCTGATTTATATGATCTTACAGGATTGACGGGCTGGGGTGCATGTGAGAGTTTGTTTGCGGTTTTAATAGCATGATGCAATAAATGGTTACAATCTATCAATGCTTAGTGATGAAGGTGTTCTCCTTTTTCAGAAAATGACGATTTTGGGCTACTAACCCATTATTTAAATATACTAAGTATAAACTGAGGATTGTATAGTGTATAAATGAACATGCATTCAATAGTGCGGGAGGGTGGTTCGGTGGTGTGTGCAACAGACTCCAGAGCATTCGTGCCCAGGCTTGAGTCCAGTCTGCGGCAAATTGTAGACAGATCGTGATTAGTTCTCAATATCTCCGAAACAGGTCTACAGAATAAATTGCCTTTTCTGCATTATACAATACGTAGTTTGTATTGGCAAATGTATGTGCATAATGGGTCAAGTATTCAAATCAAGGCGTTGTGCGCCCTCTAAATACCACCGATCAGCGTGCTGCCGGAATTTATCACCTCAGACACGATATGGTGAAACAAAAGCACGTTGGCAATTTTGTTTCGTTCACCTTTGGCGTTGATGATACCAAAATTTAATCGACAAAGTCGACAAATTCGTGAATTTTGTATCCGTTGAAGCAGAGCTTCTGAGTACATCGACTAAGGAAACAAAATCTATGATAAAAATGAATTCGCAGCTTCTTTATATGCTAAAGAAATGAGGAATTGCGTCAAGAATAGCGACAATTTTTTACCAATATTTTGTAACTCGGTCTAACCGACATGTAGAAATACGTATGTGATTCGTAGCTGGTATATGCTGAGATCGCAGAAATACTAGCACTGTCTATTTATTGTGGGAATCGCGCCAATGGGCGCTTTGTGAATTAGTGGATGAATTTTAGTCGAAAATGTTAAACAGGTTTAGTTCGAAATCACTTTGGAATGCAGTCGTTCACGCAATTGTTTTCTGGTCAGTCTGCTTCACAATTAATCGATATTTAGATAGCAAATGTAGCCCTACAATATTTTTCAAGACATTAGTTATGAAGTATTCAGAAACTTCACGTCGTATGTCGAAATTGCAAATAAGATAATGACAACCGTAAGTGGTAATAGGCTCAATCGTGGCTTTTGACAGTAACACGCTTAGCGACATTGCGATATCAGCATTGCTCTGGGATCTAATACAATTGCACAATAGTGAGCAATAAATTTAAGCCAGAAATTAAGTAAGATACAAGTGCCTTTAATGAGAGCTGGAAGCAAGTTTACTAGCAAAATAATACTTGAATAGTATAAGAAACGTTACCAAAACGGTTGAAGTATAGTCAGGATAACCTTGATGTTTGTTCCGGAGTCTTGGGCGTCGCAGAGTCGTTTGGTGGAAAATTTGTTAAACAATCTTCCACGAGCTGTAAAGCCGAGGCCAAATACCCTTTGCGCGAAAATTGACGGCATTTTCTAGATTAGCGGGAAGTGCAGGATGCTTCAACTGCACGTCTAGGACCGCAGATTACTGAAGATAAAATGAAATAAACTACAAAGATCCGGATTATAACTTTATCGATTTTGAATGAACGGGTTCCGCTGTAAAAGAAGGCGTAAGTTGATTTTTTCAGAGTCGATGCCAAAAGCACGATTGGCATGATGTTTTGGTCAATAGAACATTAACAGTTGTTAAATTTCATTGAAAGATGGCGCGATGTCGAAGGTAGTGTGTTACACAACACTAATTAAACAAAATTCTTAGCATTTATAACATTATTAAATAAAATTACCTTTATTTTTCTTGGTGACAATTTACTTCCTTAAATGCAGTTTATATGAATAAGACTAACTAAATGTTATTTTATTAATTACTTTACAAAAAATATCTGTCACGCAATTTATTGGGAGCTACTGCAACTGTAACGGAAACCTATCTTGATCCCTCATATCATAAGAATAAAAAATCTACTTCTTACACCAACAAAGGCTATAGTAATTAAACGAACATTGGTTGCGCGGGTGGTGAAAACAATTATTATTTGCGGTCTTGATATACACACCTGACCCATTAATTACTTACATATGTCAGTATAAAATAAGAATTTTATAGTGTAGAAAAGGCAATTCTACTGGATGAATTACCTTTTTTACACTATATAATTCTTAGTTTATATTGAAATATGTAAATAATTAATGGGTGAAGTGTTTATATCAAGACCGCAACCTTGATTATAATAAAGGCTATGGTAACTTGTATTAGGTGTTGCGAACCTAGTAAAAAAATAGTTCAGTTGTGACGAGAAGGCTAAACCAAAGACAGCATGAACGGAAAGTATAATCACATGCACATTCGTTTCGTGCTTACTGGCATCTAATCAGTAGAAGTCGGTATTAAGCCCTTTAACCACTATATATTTGGGTGAGGAATGTGGGATAAATTCAATTTTCTCTTAAATTATTTATAACAATATGAATTAAATATTCTTAATTTATACTTCTCAAAATAAATACAATGACTACGTCCTATATTATTTAATAACTATTTTTCTAAATGTCACAAATATGAAACGTTTAAAAAATTTTGACACAATAAATTATCGTATAAAAATAAATTATTCCTATTTGAGCGCAAATTATTCCGCAAAATAGAATAACATATTAAGTTTTTGAACAATTTCTGCTCTGTCACATTTCAGAACATTTTGTAAGCTACCAGATCTTACATCAGAACTCATTGTTCCTAATATCTCAGAAAAATAATGAATCTCATTTTCATTCTGACATAGATCTGACAAGAGTATTGTTAAAATGCATTTAAATGTTAAACAAATGGTCGCCAGATTATTAATACGGATTTTCTGGGTTCTGGTATTCTATCTTTTAGCACATCTTGTATATATTTAGTTGAGAAAGACTGATGAAAAATAATGATAAACAAGTTTCCGCCATGAAATAAGGATGGATTGCACATTTTATTTAAAAAAGTGTTGTACATTGTTCTCGTGTGTATACCTTTTTTGTAAACATGACAGTGAACTATTAGTTAATATGTAATTTCGCATTGATGTGCATGATGATGATGATATTTTTGTACATCAGATCTCAATACATGGTCTTGTTGCGAATACGGAACAATACAATTTGTTGGAAAATTTTGGAAGTCTAGCATTAATTATGGACACGGTTTCTACGTATTCAAGTTATTGCCTGATATGTTTCTTTTGACAATATCTTAAAATGCAGTTATATGGACAGGAAATTCTAAAGCTGCCTTTGATTATTAATGATAAATTACGGTTTACGCGATAAAGTGTAAATCAATTCCATTTTTTATTTAAAAAATCTACGGTATAACCCACTGGCTTATTTCCACCTTGAAAATAATCCGTTAACGAAAATAATATTTTCGTGTGAATATGCAACGCAACGAGTAACGAAAATTTATTTCAACGTTGAGATGTTCTTTCGTCACCAAGTGGTATCAAACGAGTCGCTATTAATTTATCATATTTAGCTGTTTTTTATCATACTTTCAGGTATGCTAGCCAGTACAATGCTAATTGAAAGTATAACCAAATCAACTAGAGGTTTAATATACTTAGATAATGTGAACATGGGAATTGAATCGGTTATCTGGCATAATCATAACATCGTGAATTACTTAATAGAATTGCAGCAGAAACAATTTATTTTAAAATGAAACAACTTGAGTAGCAAAAGACCGAAACTTACTTTTGAAAAGACACTTGTGCAATGTTCCAGAATTAACTGAAATCTTTTCAGAGAATTAATTGTAATGTTTGATTATTAATGTTTTTACCTTATGGACACAGAGGAATTTTTTTCTTCTGTTTCAACTTTATTATCTATTATTATCTATCTTTCTATTTTATAAATCTATGTTTACGGATATCATGCTAAAATGAATCGATAGAAAATTATGTAAACTAAGAATTTATCGAGATAATATATTGAAATGTAGTCTTATCAATAGCATTACAAATGTGGTTAGATTTGATTTATAATGAAATTAATTCATCATCATCCGTCAAATTTCAGAAAAAATCATATTGGGTAAACTAAAGAGCAATCCTAAACTGGGATAAAAACTCTTAAATGATTACAGTAAATATAAGGAGAAATTAAATCTCATATCATCGGTGGATAAAACGGAGTATGAATTTCACTGTCAATTGGAGGATTTATTTGGTCATTTGATATGTAATCCACAGAATTAAAACAATATAATGGATCTAACTGATCTTTCGGGTAATCAGGATCCAGGTCTTGTTATTGACAGTGACGCATTGATAAAATTGATGCTAAAAGTAAAATCTCTAATACCAAAAGATCACCTTAGTATATCGATCGATAACCTATTTCAGTTACCTTTAACTTTTATGAATGCGTTCTGCGTTTCCGTAAACATAATTTTGCAGGATGAAAAATACAAATCGATATTCTAACAATCGTACCTAAACAGTTGCCTAAGGAAATCAAGCTAACGTGTGCCAATAATTATAGACTAATTTCTCTTATCCAATCATTTTTGAAGATAATAGAAAGATTGATACTAGATCATTTTGAATTTAAGTTGCCCGTTGTTTTTGATACAAGCCAACATGGATTTACGCAAGATCGAACGAAAATTACCAGTATGGTCTACTGGTGGTTACATGTAATTAAACTCGATGAGAACAAGTTGGATGAATTAATTGTCTTTATAGATATCTCAAAAACTTTTGAATCTATATCTTTTGATGCCATTTTGAAGATGTTTAATTCATTGAGTATCGATCCGAATATCTTCAGATTATTGAATTCTTGTTTATATAATAGAAGATAGATTATTAAAGTTACTAATTTGAGATTAAGACCACTAAAAGTAACAAGTCGAGTTTCACATGGTTGAAGCTTGGACCAAATTTATTTAAAATAATATTTATACATTAGCATATCAATGTCTTTAGTGGTTGAGTTTGCAAATTTGCTGATAATTTACAAATCAACTTGCAATAGATCCAAAAAATAACGATTTCTCTAAAAATAACATAAAATTATATTTGTATGATTGAGTAGCATTTTAATAGCATCAGAGATGTTAATAAACAGTCAAAAAACGAAAGCATTAAAAATAGGTAATAGAGACTTTCATTATAGTTATATTCATGATGCTGTGATTAATGCTGTTTTTGTGGTCAAAATTCGGTAAACAATTAAGAATTCAGGCATAACTATTCAATTTTCAGATTCCGCTGAGAGACATATCGAAAGAATGGTTAGCTGTGCTAAGAACAGATGTGCGCTTATCTTCCGATATAAAATTACAAATGTATAGTATTTGAATTAGGTCAATACTGGAATATGCCGACGCTACTTGGAATCCAATGAAAAATGGGCTGTCAAATAAGCTAGGCATGTACAAATAAATGTTGTGAAATATATTAGTCCTGGGTCCTGCGCCACATACACCAGCATATTAAAGTTTGACTCACTGCAAAATTTATGATTTAGGAGGATGTGCTATTGTATAAATGTATTCCACTTGAATTGGTGGACTGGTGGCTATAAGAATCCAATAAAAAGATTCGTGAAGTAAGAACTAGATCAGGACATTTGGCGGTCTCTCCTCCTTTGTCGGTGAATGTAGCGGGGAAGTTATTTTCTTTTTCTGTAATTTAAAAAATTAACAATCAATTGCCTAAAGGGCTTGAGAAAACGCCTCCAAATAATACGTCTTTTAAATTTTTATGTACTGAACTAGAAAGAATATACAATCCTAATGATATTTTTAGTTTTTATTAGGATATTACTTTTTCAGTGTTGAACAAAAAACAAAAATAATTGTGATCAGCAATATAACTTCTTGAAATTTTAATATATGGTATCAGTATTATTATATTTGAAAGCTTATGCATTACACCATCATATTAGTCCACATAACAAATTAACTATTGCAAGTCATGGTTCTCATTTATGCATTATATTACTCTCGAATTATAGCTTAATCTTTCCAGTTACGCGATCATAGAACTTTGATGATATATCTATTATTATATATGTCATCAAATATTTTGTAAATGCGATTAATTGAAAAAAACTGTTTTTTGCCCTTATCAAAATAATTGTAGCAAAATTGATAATAGCGTATGCAGTAATATTATTGCTGGATGTTACTAAATCATATATCAAAATTATTGAGATTTACTTATTTATACGAAACCTATTAGACATATTTATGTGATGTGATATCTTTTATATGTTTCACAAGTTTTACTATTTTTATCTTTTTGTACCGTCCTATTATCCCACATTCCTCACCCAAATATATAGTGGTTAAAGGGCGTAGTACTGGCTCCTACTGATGAGTCGCCAGTAGGCACGAAACGAATGTGCATGAGATTATACTTTCCGTTCATGCGGTCTTTGGTTTATCCTTCCGGCCACAACTGAACTAATTTGTAATTAGGTTCACAACACCTAATACATACTTACATTTATATTAGCTCTCCGCAACAAACAGGTTTTAACTGTTATTTATTGAATTTAATGATGTCATGCTTACCGCGAAATGTGATAACTGATATCGATCAAGGCCATAGTGTATGGATATCCTGGAGTAACAGGTGTTCAGAAATAGTTATAATTTTCAATTTCGATGTACTATAGCATACATTGATATCCATCATGTTAGTATCATGTACCGACATGGATACCATAGCGTTAGTACCATGTACCTTTTCGGTACAATAATGTTGGTATCAGTTACTAACACAATAGTCATAGTGTAAGTATTATTTACAGACTTAGTATATATATTATATAGTGTGAATTAGCGTTGAAGTCGCATTGTCGAGATTATACGATGATAGCTACTCTACTGCAGGTTTGCACATTCGTCTTGGAGATTGTATCGTCCTATTATTCCACATTCCTCACCAAAATATATTGTGGTTAATGGGCGTAATTACGGTTCTTACCGATGAGTTGCCAGTAAGCCCGAAACGAATGTGCATGAGATTATACTTTCCGTTCATTCTGTCTTTGTTTTATCCTTCTGGTCACAACTGAACTAATTTGTTACTAGATTCGCAACACATAATACATAATACATACATAAATTATGTCTTCGCAACAAATAGCATTTAACTGTTTTATCTATTTGATGGAAAATGTGTGGTTCATAATCGAAATAAAGATAATATATTCTAAAAGAAATACCGGCTCCTACTGATGAGTCGCCAAAAAGCACGAAAAGAATGTGAACGAGATTATACGTTCGTTCATGCTGTCTTCGGTTTATCCTATTGGTCATATTTGAACGAATGCGTTTCTGAAAGCGCAACAAGTAATACACATTTGTATATATATTTATAAATTCTTTGCCAAAACAGTATAAATATTTATATATATATATATATATATATATATATATATATATATATATATATATATATATATATTCTTGATTATGTCCATTAACTTCGAAAATTAAAAGTATATTACTAATTAGGAAGAAAAAACACTTTAATAACAAAGTGGATAAAGGCCATTTATTTCGTGAATACTAAACATCGCTCTACAATCATTCATTTATATACATTCTGGGTTTTCAATTGATTATGCTAGTGGTAACAAATCTGACTCGCTTTTACTTCTATTTCTTGTTTTGGCTGATTGGTAAGTGTGTATGCGTTTGTGTTTGTGTGTGTGCCTGTTTGCATTTAAATGTAATTCTCGTCGTATTACAAAGTGATGTCTGAGATCTAGTCATTATTGTATTGATGACTTGAGAGTTAAGCATCTGTTCGCATTGTTTGCTGTTACGTGTACGAGTGCTATTTTTCCGAGTGTAGTCTTTCTTTTCACCTTTTTGCGAAATTTTGTATTCTTCACTTGGTAACAGCGCAAGTGTGGATTGCAGTGTTGAACTCTCAGATTGTTTGGAAATTTCTGTCACCGTATGTGCATTTGTTTTTTCCTCTGCTGTTTGTTGCCAATCCGATTGAATGTTTCCTGATTCTAGTCGAGGGCCTGTTCGGTCTTGCCTGGATACTAGTAAATTATTGTTGAATTTTTTATTCGTTGCCAATCGATTAGAATATCATGTTGACGAAACTCTTGAATATTTAGGCCAGGTGATTGTTGTTTTATTTAAAAGGCTTCATAAATATTGAATAAATTTTCTGATTTTGCTTTATGTAGAATTGAGAAATTAGTCAAATTGACTGGGCACCCTGTCCAGAGTTTATAGATTTTTTGTCAATTAGCAGGTGTTCAGAAATAGTTTTAATTGCTACTTTTTGTGAACTTTAGCGTATATGGAAATCCGTTTTATTGGTACTATGTGCCTATTCGGCAACAATAGTGTTGTAATCAGGTTCTGACACCATAGCCTCAGTGCTGGTAACCTTAAATAGACTTGGTATTTATGTGTTTCTTACAAAGCGTATTCTTGTGTATTTCACACATCATCTGTGGTGTTGACTTGATTAACGTGTTGCTAGATGAATCACCCGCTCTGGCCTTTGCAATTATTATCTCAAAATGTTGTGTGCATCTAAATAAAGACTTGTTTTGTGTGTACGGAATATTATGAATTTGACTATTCAAATTATTGCACATTTCGATTACATAATGTGTATTCTTGTACCGATGAAGAAAGCGCTCCTCTTCATCTATTAATTGTATTCATATCCGTAAACTCTCTGCTTTTAGACAATTTTTCTCTTTGTTTTTTTACCGAAAAATTTTGACCAGTAAAGGCCTGCGTATTTGAAGTAGCACTATTTCATGCTAATAATAATGGTAAATTGTTTTATTTTTATGCTGACAAATATTCTTCCACAGATAGATATTAAACTGATAATGACAATTTCGTTATAGCTCCCATTCCTAGTTTTAATCCTGATTTGGTAGAATTTTGTAAGGCAACATTCGTTACTACTATCTGGTTGTTTATCGTAATCGTTCGACAGTTAAATTTGATATCCTGTCAGTGAAATTGCAAGACATTTAGACTCGGACTGTGCTGTTTGATAGAAAGTGCTGCTCTAATAGTCATAATCTTTTCAGAATTTGCCTTCTAAATCATTGGAAAAATTGTTTGATTGGATTTTTAAAATTTTCCTTCTCATTTGATCTGTTATATCTGACTTCCACATTCGTACAAAAAATTTACTTTTAAACTTCTGGGTTAAGTGTTGCTTATCACTGTTGTTCAGCTTCATTTTGGCCTTATGTATTTATATTCCCGTACAGATACATTTAAACTTACCATTTGACATGAAAATGGAATCTGACATTTATCGTCTAGTTATAAAACTCACTGTGGATCAAATTTAAGTTTAACTAGTTTTACTAGATGAAGTGTTCTTTTAATTGATTATTCCATGAAATTCCGGCACATGTGAAAAACTACTTTTAATCTTTCTCCTCACTTTGTCGGTTGAACGAATTTGTCGGGATTAGATGTTGAAATCCCTATGTCAAATCCTGTATCCATTCGTAATTTATACTCCTTTTAGTTTTTATGAACTATTACGGCAATTTATTTGTACGTTATACCTAATTTTCCTCCAAGTTTCGCTTTTATGATTTAGATGCCAAACAGCTAGAATAAATAGGATGGCTCGTGCAAGTTGATATCTTGTTTAAGGCTCTAGTAATGAGCTTATAATATTCTCAAATAAATTCTATTTCCAGGTAGGACAATGCATTATTCTATACATCCGCTATTGTAAACTTCATATTAGTTTATTCTCTATTCGTTTACTCCAGTACTAGTGACAAATTATTCGTTTGCCTGGCTGTTATCTGTAATAATACGTTTCAATCCATTTGTCTTAGGGTGGCGCATATAAATCTCAGCTAGAGGTGGAGCTATGCGAATTCTGATGACCAAATATTTTGTTCGAGTAAAAATGGAAACTGTAAAATTCTTATAAATTTCGAGTGTAAGTTATTTCAGATTAAATATTGTACTGGTAAAGCTCACGCATCAGTTTCTCATCAGCTGGCGCAGAATTAATTCCGTTAATTTGAAAAAATTTTTTTCTTTAAAATTTGGGCTAATATAAATTCTAACAACTGATTTATGATAACCAAAAACAAATATATACTGTCAAAATGGAATGATTAATATTATAAATTGTGCACTGTTTAAACGTCATTCATAACACGTTTATAAATTATCTATATAATCGTATTATTGTTCATTAAATTTATATATATATATATATATATATATATATATATATATATATATATGATTAAACAGACGTTGATTTCGTTGGCAGTGATAAAAGTTATTAAATCAAAGTGACGATCTTTCTATATACACCTGACTCATTATGGACATACATTTGTCAGTATAAACTAAACATTGTATAATGAGGAATAGGCAAATCATCCAGTGCACCGGTTTTGTAATTATTGAGAACTCATCACGTTCTGTCCAGAATTTGCCACGGACAGGCCTTGAACCTTTTCACGTCTGTTTCGGAATCTGGTGCTCTAACCAATGAGATAACCTGCCGCACACTACACACAATTTTCAGGTATATACTAACTAATGTTTTTCGATTAGCCTTTACTTTCGAACTGAAATTCCAACTAACGATACTAGATCTGTTATTATAGAACAGAAAACATGCTACATTGCTAAGTGTTATTGATATGAACAATTATATAATTAAACCAAAATTGGTTTCGCGGGCGGTAATTGCAATTACTTTTAAATCGAAGTTGCGATCTTTATATTAACACCTGACCCATTATGTACATAAATTTGTTAGCAACATGTGAAACTCTGTCGGTAAAAATATTACAGAATGACCTTTCCAAGCAAAAAAGCATGTTCAAGAATTGAGCCCGAACTATGAGGGATGCAAGCAAATTATTGGACGTTCTGTTATTTCACACTTATTGCGTTTAATTTTTCTGTTTGTCTGGTAATTCAGTATATATATATATATATATATATATATATATATATATATATATATATATATATATATATATATATACTTGAGGAGAAAATTAGAGAGGAGGATTTTATATATGACAAAAAATATGCTAAATGTACTATGAATTTTATTACAACTCGCTTTTCAGTAGAATAATTAAAAACTTTGATGCACAGATCTGGTCAAATGGCTTAATAGCGTATTGATAAGAATGACAAACTGATAATCTCATATATATAAATGCAATGAACTATCGAAACAGAATGATAAAAATATCACTTCTGAACATACCAGAGTAATATGAGGTTATTTACGAAGTGTGGAATCTCAGTTATATAGGCGAAAACATGCGCCTGATAAAGGTATGCAAAATGGTGGCTCAGTGTTTAAAGCACCAGAATCCTAAGCAGACGTGTCTCGCTTCAAACCCAGTCCGCGACAAATTCTGGACAATACGTGTTGAGTTTCTCATAAGGACGAAACCCGTAAACTGGATGAATTACCTTTTCCGCACTATAAAGTACTTAGTTTAAACTGAAAAATGTACTTACATAAAGGGTCAGGTGTTAATACCATGATCGCAACCATAATTAAAGTAATTGTTATCACCACCCGCGCAATCAATGTTCGTTCAATTATATGCAACGACTTGTTTAATTGGGTATATTCAACATCCAAATCTAGCTAAGCAATCAATCAAGACGAACGATCGGATAGACTGTAAAGGTTGTAATCACATCGCATTATGTAATCACAATCTATTAGCCAAATTAATTAAGGAATCAATTTCAACCAAATTTGTCACCAACCTCATAAATGTAATATCTGCAGAAAAATTATTAGTCCCATATTTAATCCAGCCTAATCAAATTTCAGAAAAACGTGGTTGGAAGCATTATAGTTAATTATATATATACAAATAAGAGAGCACGATTATGACTTTTAAGATAAAAATCCGGGCAATGGAGCCTAGAATAATTATACACTATCCTGAGTGGTTTTTGTTACAATACTATCTGTTTAACTGGCGTTATGCCATTTTACCTTACTTACAATTCTAAAATTTTATTTCGTCCTACCTGACCTTTACGGTCCAAACTTTATTGAATGAGTGAAGCTAATAAGCTCTTTAAACGAACATTGGTTGTACGGGTGGTGATAACAATTATTATAATCAAGGTTGCGGTCTTGATATAAACACCTGACCCATTAATTACTTACATATGTCAGTATAAACTAAGAATTGTATAGTGTAGAAAGGGCAATTCATCCAGTAGACCGGTTTCGTCCATATTGGGAACTCAAATTGCACTGGCCAGAATTGCCGCGGTTAGGACTCGAATCTGGGCACGTCTGCTTCGGAATCTGGTGCTCTAACCACTCAGCCATCCTGTCGCACACTACACTGCACACAATTTTCCGTTATATACTAACTAATGTAACTTGGGTAGTCTATTTTTCCTTTAGGTGGAGACTCCCAGTTCCAACTTATAAGCTCTTTTCCTGAGACAATATTTGTATAAGAATGGTGAACATTTCTTAACTTGTATCATGGTCTTAATTTCTTCCCTCTCTCTCTCTCTCTCGCTGAAGCTAAATTTCGCTCATATTCACTTGACATCATTTAGGCTAGCCAGCAAGTGAACCATTTCTCACTTCGCCTTATCCACCGAATCAAAAATTGTGTGTTTTTGATATATCTCTCATTCCGAACCCCATTTCTACCTATAACCGATTGCAACCAGTAGTGATTAGTAGACCGGGAACACAATCCTAACCTCAAATCACTTTTCATGACTGTAGATGACTAATTATGGATGTACTAGACATAGAAGGAGCTCACAATATTACTTATATTTTTATTTTGATATGTGCATATGTATATATATATATATATATATATATATATATATATATATATATATATATATATATGGTTTAAAAAGAAATATATCAATATAATATTCCATAACGTATTTATTCATATACACCCACACTTTCTCTATAATTATATAAATATCCATATATGTGTATATATGTATATATACACACACATATATATATATAAATATATATATATATATATATATATATATATATATATATATATTGAAAACTACGTAAGTAATCTTATATTGCCCAGGAATATTTAGAGGTGATATTTTTTTCACTCTGGTTCGGTAGTTTATTGCCTAAGTTAGTCTTAGCATTAATTCGACGTTTCATTTTGTTGATAGTATTCAAACTGTTAAACTTAATATATTACAGTTAAATACTGTTTGTTGCGAAGAACTAATATATATGCAAGTATGTATTAGGTTTTGCGAACCTAGTAACAAATTAGTTCAGTTGTGACCAGAAGGATAAACCAAAGGCAGCATGAACGGAAAGTATAATCTCATGCACATTCGTTTCGTGCTTACTGGCGACTCATCAGTAGGAGCCGGTATTACGCCCTTTAACCACTATATATTCGGTAGAAGAATGTGAAATAATAGGACGGTACAATCTCCTAGACGAATGTGTAAACCTGTAATAGTGAAGCTAACATAATCTGAAGTCAACGACAATACGACTTCAATGCTAACTCACACTATATAATATATATACCGAGTCTGTAAAGGATACTAACACTATGGCCATTGTGTTAGTAACTGATACCTTTTTTGAAATCGATGAGTACCGGATACTAACACTATGGTTTCCGAGTCGGTACATGATACCAACCTGATGGATATAAATTTATGCTAAAGTTCACCCAAATTGAGAATTACAAATAATTTCCGAACACCTGTTACTCCAGTTAAGAAACCATACACTCTGGCCTTCATCGATATCAGTTATCACATTTTCGCGGTAAGCATGACATCATTCAATTCAGTATATTACAGTTAAATACTGTTTAGTGCGAAGAACTAATATATATGCAAGTATGTATTAGGTTTTGCGAACCCTAGTAACAAATTAGTTCAGTTGTGACCAGAAGGATAAACCAAAGGCAGCATGAACGGAAAGTATAATCTCATGCACATTCGTTTCGTGCTTACTGGCGACTCATCAGTAGGAGCCGGTATTACGCCCTTTAACCACTATATATTCGGTAGAAGAATGTGAAATAATAGGACGGTACAATCTCCTAGACGAATGTGTAAACCTGTAATAGTGAAGCTAACATAATCTGAAGTCAACGACAATACGACTTCAATGCTAACTCACACTATATAATATATATACCGAGTCTGTAAAGGATACTAACACTATGGCCATTGTGTTAGTAACTGATACCTTTTTTGAAATCGATGAGTGCCGGATACTAACACTATGGTTTCCGAGTCGGTACATGATACCAACCTGATGGATATAAATTTATGCTAAAAGTTCACCCAAATTGAGAATTACAACAATTTCCGAACACCTGTTACTCCAGTTAAACCATACACTCTGGCCTTCATCGATACATACTTGCATATATATTAGTTCTTCGCAACAAACAGTATTTAACTGTAATATACTATGAATTGAATGATGTCATAGCTTTACCGCAGAAAATGTGATAACTGATATCGATGAAGGCCAGAGTGTATGGATTTAACTGGGTAACAGGTGTTCAGAAAGTGATAGTAATTCTCAATTTAGTGAACTTAGCATAGAACCTATATCCATCAGGTTGGTATCATGCTACCGACTCGCGAAACCATAGTGTTATCCGGTACTCATCGATTTCAAAAAAGGTATCAGCGATTACTAACACAATGGCCATAGTGTTAGGTATTTACGAACTCGGTATACTATATTATATGAGTGTGAGTTAGCATTGAAGTCGTATGTGTCGTTGACTTCTAGATTATGTTAGCTTCACTATTACAGGTTTACACATTCGTCTAGGGAGATTGTACCGTCCTATTATTTCACATTCTATCTACCGAATATATAGTGGTTAAAGGCGTAATACCAGCTCCCTACTGATGAGTCGCCAGTAACGCAGAAACAAGTGTGCATGGATTATACTTTCCGTTCATGCTCCTTTTGGTTTAGTCCTTCTGGTCACAACTGAACTAATTTGTTACTAGGTTTGCAAAGCCTAACAAATGACAGTACTTGCATATATAGTAGTTCTTCACAACAAACGAGTATTTAACTGTAACCTACTACTGAATTAAATGATGTCATGCTTACCGCGAAATGTGATAACTGATATCGATGAAGCGCCAGAGTGTATGGTTTAACTGGAGTAACAGGGTGTTCGGAAAAATTGTTGTAATTCTCAATTTGGAGTGAACTTTAGCATAAATTTATATCCATCAGGTTGGTATCATGATACCGACTCGGGGAAACCCATAGTGTTAGTATCGGTACTCATCGATTTCAAAAAAGGTATCAGTTACTAACACAATGGCCATAGTGTTCAATATCACTTTACAGACTCGGTATATATATTATATAGTGTGAGTTAGCGATGATTGAAGTCGTATTGTCGTTGACTTCAGATTATGTTAGCTTCACTATTACAGGTTTACACATTCGTCTAGGAGATTGTACCGTCCTATTATTTCACATTCAGTTCACCGAATATATAGTGGTTAAAGAGGCGTAATACCGGCTCACTACTGATGAGTCGCTCCAGTAAGCACGAAACGAATGTGCATGAGATTATACTTTCCACTCATTGCTGCCTTTGGTTTATCCTTCTGGTCACAACTGAACTAATTTGTTACTAGGTTCGCAAAACCTAATACATACTTGTTAAACTTAATATTTTAACACTGTTAACCCGCTATAATAAAATTCTTTTTCCTGCTTTACCTGGTTTATTTTTGCCTTAAATCTCAATTGCATCTCCTTCATGAAGCGCTCTATGAAATTTTACTGAAAAAATATTTATCTTGAATCTTTCTACAAGCCTTGTGGATTCATTTTCTCCAAAATATAAAGCCCATGTTTGAAGTCTTCTTAATAATATGGAGTAAATAACGCCACATTTATATTTGTGGTGGCTTAAGAAATAGTTCAATAGGGTACCCGAGTATGGTTCTTCGCTATAAACAACTTTCCGTAATCCATGATCATTTCATTTTAAATTTAAAAATGATTAAGAAATGCTAATTCTGCTTTTTATAATTTTACAAACTTACATTTTTATTCTACGATCAATAAAATCAAAAAATATCTGGATCTCATTATACCCAGGATACAGAATAAGGAAAATGTCACCCGGAAATTTCACGCGCAAGTTTAACGTAGAAAGGGATTTCAAAAATACATTAATTTCAAAATACTGTATGTAAACTTTATCGACTAGGATCCAAAAGTTTTGTTTCATAGGGCACGTATGATTTGTTTATTAAACTTCTTTCTGAGCATTTGGTAGTTAGAGGTCTTACAAATATTTAGTATTTTCTTAATGCTTTTTATTGCAGTTTCAATAAAATTCAAATGACGCTTCTACGGGGATCTTAGCATGCATCTATTCAACAACCAGACTTTCCAGTCTATCACTCTCTTTTAAATTGTGTCGAACAATAACTTGAATAAAGTGATTTTAATTCTCGAATATATAATCCAAATAATAGGTATAATTATTATAATCAAGGTTGCGGTCTTGATATAAACACCTGACCCATTAATTACTTACATGTGTCAGTATAAACTAAGAATTGTATAGTGTAGAAAAGGCAATTCATCCAGTAGACCGTTTCGTCCTTATTAAGAACTCATCAAGTACTGGCCAGAATTTGCCGCGGACAGGATACGAACCTGGGCACGTCTGCTTCGGAATCTGGTGCTCTAACCACTGAGCCATCCTGCCACACACTACACTGCACACAATTTTCAGTTATATACTAACTAATGTAACTTGGTTAGTCTATTTTTCCTTTAGGCGGAGCTCATATGGCATTCATTTAGACCCCTAAGTCCAAATAACCATCCCCAATCTGTCATTACTGAACAGACACCACACTACATGGGGAAGTGGTATTGAAATGAACATTTATATAATTAAACGAACATTGGTTGCGCGGGTGGTGATAACAATTATTATACTCAAGGTTGCGGTCTTGATATAAACACCTGACCCATTAATTACTTACATATGTCAGTATAAACTAAGAATTGTATAGTTTAGAAAAGGCAATTCCTGTCCGCGGCAAATTCTGGCCAGTAGTTGATGAGTTCCCAATAAGGACGAAACCGGTCTACTGGATGAATTGCCTTTTCTACACTATGCAATTCTTAGTTTATGCTGACATATGTAAGTAATTAATGGGTCAGGTGTTTATATCAAGACCGCAACCTTGATTATAATAATTGTGATCACCACCCGCGCAACCAATGTTCGTTTAATAGGTATAATGTTTAATTCTACAGCGCCGAAATTGGACGTATTATAAGTTGCAGTATTTTTTAGAATTCACTATTAACCTAATTGGATTATCTTGGTTACGAATTTTCCTTAAGACATACAATTTTGCTGAGACTGCATCACGTTGCAATAATGAGTTTCCAAGCAGTGAATCTAATTACTCAGACTCATTTATAGGACTGCTTAGAGTCTTAACTTCGACTTGGAACTTATCCGTTAAGTCTTTATTTATTTGATTATAAACATCATCGTTACTTAGTTGCTCATACATCTTATTATAAACCAACTGGTTCCGGCTTAGAAATATTACGCTGTTGTTGACTTTGCATGGAAAAGTTTCAATTCATAATATTGCTTGCATTTTTTCTAACTAGTCTCCAACACCAATTTGATTACTGCTTAATAAAATTTATTTCTTAGTTTATCTGCGGGAACCTGGTAATGCTGATTATTTTTTATAAATAATCTCGTTCTGTCGGTTTTAATTGCCATGTTAATTCTTACTTAAAGTATTTTTTTCTCTATATCTTTTAGATCAACCGATGATAAATAAACTACACGTTTAGACGTAGCTGAGTTATTCTGATTGCTCCTGAAAGACTTTGAAATTCTATGTTTACCAATTTCTACTCCTGTCTCTGTCCTACATTTCGAATTTCTTTATTTCTTATGCTCTTAATGCCAAATTTGCGCAATTTCGGTAGTAAAATAGAAACTAGTTTCGTCATTTCTCTGATTCATTAAAATTTGCGTTTATCAAGTTTTATCCGGTGCTTTGTTAATACAACCAACGTTGATGCATAAGAAAAAGCAAATGTTTTATCTCCCGAATTTTTTGTCTACACCTCAAACAATTCGATGTAACATCAATTTTTAAATATTTATTACGGAACGTAATATATGAGACTTAGCATATAATTTGCATATTCCTCGTGTTCAAGTAATATGACAATTTCAATACTGTCTCGTCGTATTTTGCAATCATATAACTTTTTTATATATTTTGCATTATTACATCAGCAAATTTAAAATTGCCATGATTTTTAATAGTGTTGTGTCGAATAGCACTATTAGTTTTTGACGGTCGCCGCCAATCCGAACGCATCCACAAAATTTGCACCATAAAATCGTATATAAATATTATATCTATATATATATATATATATATATATATATTATTATTGATGTCATATATACTACACTAATTGTGAAATTGTGCGCCGGAATATGTGAGGGACCAATGATTTTGTTCGTATATATGAATATAAGAATGGGTAGGAAAGTTTCTTACTCGTATATCTAGATGGAAGATTATAAATTGATATTATGTTTGTGTATGCGTACAAATAGATAAATAAATAAATATGTCGCCTGAAATATTATATTCACTTCGAATTGAATTCGCATGATGTAGGGTTAACTGAAAAAGCTGCCAATTAATTTTTAAATAAATAAATATATTTTGATTGTACAAATATTTATAAATTGATATGTTTAAATGTTTTATAAGATGTTTGTAAAAAAGTATTAAGAAATAGTTATTGGCGCTTTCTACACATGGAAGACTTTGATGAGCTAAACTCCAAGCTATTAAAAGCTCGTGGGATTGGGAGAATTTGTTTAGGTTACATTGGGAATAATATATCGCAAGTAAGTAGGCATACATATTATAAATGCACACACCAACACACACACACACACACACACACAATTATATATATATATATATATATATATATATAAAGACCGTCGTTGGGAGACACTTAATATATGACTTTTTGGGAAAACTCTTTTTCCTGAATTTAGGGAACCATATTTTCAGCCTGACAGCCATATTTATACGTGCTAATAATGACGAATTAATAATCGTCTTTATTTGCGTTTTGTTATTTTAACATTACGGTCTTTCGCATTTATTTAAATTCTTCAATTTCTCATTATTAACAAATTTTGATTTGGTGCGAGTGCCAAAGTTATGTATGCATTTGGCATGTTAGATTTTTCTATGTATTGTGGATGTGTATTTTCAGAACTGTTATAATTTACTGATATTATTTGAATAAATGATTTAGCTTGAGACTGATCGTGTATTTTATTTGGGAGGGGCACCTGAGAAAATAATTGGGAAATATTCAATCAGCAGTTACAAATTTCCATCCTCTATGAAATAATATAATATTATAATTTAAATGGGTCCAGCCTTCATCAAATTTCCTGCACTGTCCCCGTCAATCATCGCAAGGCCAAAGAGTCCACTGTCGTCATAAAACTATGGGTAGCGTCACGGTCATTTATAACAGTGTCAGCAAAATAATGTGCACAAATCAGTATCAAGAAAACCAGCTAGTCGCCAAGAGTCGAATAGGTATCCTCCAGCAATCAACCGTAATAAATGGTGTATGAATCATATAGGGCTACATAAAAAAATCGCTTGATTACCTCACAATGTGGTGCCGGGTGTGAATTTACAGTGTGACATACAGTCAGTTTCCTAATGAACAAAGACCAGATCCGCTGGCAGATATGTGTGTAGGAAGTAAGGTCGGCGGGTATTACTTCGGTTAAACAGCAAATTATATCGCTACTGGTTGGTACCGATCCACTCTCGCGGGTCGCAATTTTAGTTAATACAGATGCTACTATATCGTTAATAACGCACAATTTTCAGGTAATAAGCAAAATAAATGTAGAGTTAAATTTGGTGAACGGCCAGTCAATCAAAAAAAGTGGCTTGTCGTGGACGTCGAGCACCTGCCATATTATAAGGAATCGATTTTATGGCAAAGTATGGTCTGATAAATGATACTGTAATGTTCCTTTGCTAGATCCAGTTACGAATTCACTTGTATTTAACCTTAGTTGCAATTAACATTTGTCTTCTTTTTTTACCCAGGAGCAATGATTACTTCGAACTCGTTCATCTACGAGTAGGTGAGATCGTCAAAAGTTTAAGCATATTATATCAATAAATCCGAGTATACCGCTAGAAAAACTAAGCAACACCACATAGCAAATAAAGGCACACCAGTCTCCAGAAGATCTCGATCCTTAGATTAGGAAACATAACAGTTTGTCACGAACATTTGAACAGACGCTGGAGGATGGCATTATTCATTCCAGTCTAAGTCCATGGGCATCGGTGATTCAAATGCACGCAACGCACACATTGGAGATTGGAGATTATACAGTGATTATCGAGCCCTCGACAATATATCAATTCCTGATCCTTATTCGACAAATAATGCTAAATGTGTTATTGAGGAATTTGTAAATAGCTAACTGTGCTTAATCATAAATCGGCTTAAAATCAGATTCTACTTGAAGAGTAAAGCATTGCGAAGGCAATTGTCTTCCCCTTTTTTGGTTTTCTAAGTATACGTTTATTCATTATGGTCTGAGCGATGCAACATAAACATTTCAGAGATTCATGAATAACACATTAAAAAAACATCCAGTGATGATGTGATTAGTGTCTGAAAATTTTGTCCAACATTTAACATACTTCAAATATACTGTCGTTTGTATATTTCAGTTTGATCTCGTGTTTATCATGCAAAAGATGAGGATAGACATAGAAACTGGAGAATTTTCTAGGGTACTCGATCAGACATGGCGTTATAAATGGCCTAGAAGACAATTTCGAGACTATTAGTAAATTTCTCACACCACAAACTAACGAAGGACTGCGTCGTTCTTTTGGTATCGATTTTAATTATAGGTCCTTTACTCCCACGCTGGCTAACAGGAAATCTTCAAGTTCAAAAATCGACTGAATCCTATTCGCGTCGACGCTGGGTGTCAGTCGATCATATAATATTGGAACGAATAAAAGATCTGCCTAAGCAACATACCATACTAGATTATTTAAATCAAGTTTGCGAGCTTGAAGTAAACACCAATCCCATTGTATTTAACCAGTCGTAGAACAACATAACAAAACTACCGCCAGCCGCAACGCACCATACCATAGTAGATGTCTTTCGGCCAAATATAATAATGAACTAGTCTACCAATGCATTCCTTGTAGCACTGGGCGTTACACTGGAACAGGAAATCGAGGCGAAATTTACCCAATCACATTTTATCCCAGAAAGTTGAATGCTGCAAAAAGAAATACCGAGCAACACCAATAGAAATTCTAGCTCTGCGCGACTCCTGCTACTCATTGAACGATATCCCCTGCTTCATCCCATTTGAAGTGTAGTTCGACGAGGCATTGTTAGCAAAGGCTTTACTGAAAAAGACTACAAACGTTTCCGCAACGAGTAGTTTGACAGAAAGTCCGCTCCTCTGAGTTCAACTATATTTTCATATAGGAAAATGGCAAATACAATTTTTTGACTGATTTTTATCTCGCATTTAAATAAATTACATAGTCCATCAGAATGCCTAGCACTCGCTGTCGTACGTCATTAGGACGAAGCTGCAGACAGATCAAAATAATTTACATCATGGAGACGAAGATACTTAGATCTGTTTACAAATTTTAAGCTAGGCGATGCGAAGGTCATTGCATAAAGTATTAAACGAGAGTTTGCCAGTAAATTTCAGCTCCTAACAGACTGTCGCCACAGTGTATTTGATGATTGCCCAAATCTGGGTCACCTTGGTTTTAAGGTAACAAGGATTTAGCTAAAAGAGCATTCTTTTTGCTTCACAATTGATGAAACTATAGCAAATAGGTTAATACATGTCGGCCAGTCAACTTTGAAAATTCATTCGCTACAGTCATTCGGAATTTGGCTGCTGCGAGCTACCTAACCCTCGCTTCCGATTAAACTATGTTGACTTTATTGCTTTTACTCAAATAAGAGGATACATTTAGAGCATGACTATAATTAATCCACAGAAAAAAATGCCTATAAACAAAACAACTAACAGGTAATGACTCGTAGACATTTGCCTATACGATATTGTCCCATTGGATGGCAAGATCTGAGGTGCCAGTTGTTGTAGTCACCGAAAAAGTTGCCGATTGTATAACGCATTCTGAAAATGTAAAGTTACTGTTCCTGAGAATCGAATCGCAAAATACAACAACGTTCAATCCCCATTGCGACGTTATAGTGGAACACGTACATTGCAAGTTAAAAACACGCTATGTACATCTCAAAAACAGTCCGATTGGCTTATAACACTTTCTTTAGTATTATTTGTTATTCAATAAAATTATCTTTAAAAATGAAGACTTCGGTTACTAAATTCCCAGTCCGCAAACCACTGTAGATCTAAATCGGGATTCTAATATCAGTGATGTGCCATCGGCGACGGAATTTACGCAGCAATTGCAATACGTCATATATAGTTTGCCTTCGCAACAAGCAGAGAATGCTACCCGTTCGTTTATGTTTCGAAGACATAAGACACACGAAAGCTACGCTGGGTCCGAAATGCATTGTTTATTTGACATTGAAGCCAAAGAATATCGAACCCCATCCGATGATTGTGTGCCTTCCTAATTTCTTTTTGACTGATGAAAAAATGAGTCATCAACCAGTGTTTGTTGATAGTTTGGAGCATGGTTTTAAGTTCCAGTTTCGGACAAGAATTAAAACAATATTTTATAAGGAACAAGATCTAGGACCCTCATGATGTTAAGCGACAATCGCAAATTGGCATGACATGAATTAAATAAGAGCACATATATATATATCACATTTGTAAAATACATATACTTAATATGAACTTGAGAATGCAAAACAAATAAATTGCTAATCAAATTCTGCGTAATTACTTTAAATATTTAATAATGGCATTATTTTTAGTCATTTATCATTGCCAAAAATATTCTAACTTCATCAAATGATGTACCTTAATTTTCCAGTTTTACACATTATTTCACTGTTGAATTAAATAGCGAATGTAACCTTTTATGCAATATATAACATTTTTAGTCAACTTTGTGTATTCTTAACTTGAAATGTAATAAAATTGATGATTTAGAATGCGTAAAAAATTGGCAAGTGAATTCTGAAATTAATTTTCAATTGTTGTCGTCTATTTTTTCAAACGATTCATATTAGCTCTCTTTTAATGATCGGAAAACTGTCGAATACTAATCGCCTATTTGGCACGACGGAAAGTGTTCAATATTAATTCAATTAAATATGGATTTAGCAAAATATACGAGGTGTTTCATTCAAATTTATTTCGAAATCACCTTCGGCTCTATTATAACTCACAGTAAAATTTTAATCGCAAATAACCAAAATTTGGTCAATTTTTTTCAAAATTATTCATTTATATTTTTTTTCAATCAGCAGAGTTTTCATCACGTAAGTATTGATAATACGAAAAATATGAGCTTCGATATATTTTTTGTAATACGCGTATAGGCGTACACCTAATTTCTGCGTGAAAATGATCGGTCAAATCCATATATTTGGGCTCTTCTATATGATTTGTGGTCACAAACGTATCCCAAAAATATACATGCATATTTCTATGACCTATATATATATATATATATATATATATATATATATATAAATCCGCATTCGTGTAAGTTAGTTCTCTTGCTATAAATTTATTTATATTCACACACACGTGTTATTTCTCCATTAGTTTTCTAATATCTTGTTCTGTCTTTGTGATAAGCACTGCCTATACTTAAGCCAGACAAAGTCCTTCAAATTCGCTTACGCTATTAGAGCTTCAGATTTATTTCCTCGTTTGGAGATGACAGACTGAATGCAATAGGTTAAGAGGAGAGAGAGAGCAGCAGAAAGAAACATATTTTAAGCAAACTTGAGTGGGTCAAAATGATGTAGTTTAAATGCGGATGCAAAAAAATTAGACCAACTCTTTTCCATAAGAACGTCAAATTTTAGTATGAAGCTTACTGAGAGGGGAAGCCACAGGATAGCGCGATCATGTACAGATAATAATTTAAAATGAAAAGCAGAGTCTATTTTAATTCGTCATAATAATAACCATATTTTAAATAGCCATTGAAGTATAATTTGAGAACGAGAATTTTATCACTCATTGCTGGGATTCGTGCAAGGCTTCAGCTTTCTTTCATTTAGCCTGTTTCTAGCTAATCGATAAGGTTTCATTAAATATTTGGTTTAATAATTTTTCTACAAATGCCAAATTCATGACATCGCTTCTTGATATCATGTCAATTGATTCTTCGATTACCTAGCAAATCTACTGCAATTGCATATTACAATGCGTTTGCTGTCTGTCCGATTTACCCGTGTTATGTGTGTGCCAGATAGAGACCCGATACCTACATGTATCCATATTTGTATACCGTCAAATGCTTTTATTTTCGCAACTTTATTGGGAGCACCATCTTCAATATATGCACACGATTACAATCCTAGCAAAGTATGTTATATACACATGATATATTCAGGGATTCTAAGTTTTCTCTCTAATTCGATAGCTGAAGTAAGCGTTTGTTTTGGTTCCGTTCCGACATTGTATTTACCAGCCTGGCCTTTACAGTTATACTCACTTTGGAATCCACTAATTCCATAAATTTATAAATTTGATTCCGTTATTTTACCTGTTTCGTTTTAAAATCAAATTATTTTAACATACCATGTATTATCCATTCTATTTCTATAGTTACACTATCTGTTTCAATCCCCTCATTTCATCATCTTGTCATTTCAAATACAGAATATAAAAATATCTAATATCATAATATTTTAAAACTTTTTTCATTCCAAACGGTTGGCTAGGGAATTCATTTTTGACGATACCCAAATAGGCACTTTTCAAATAAACTCTTCGAATCTTTAAATCACGTTTGCCAGCTTGAAGTAAACACCAACCCTATTGTATTGAACTAGTCGTCGAACAACACTCCGATGTCGTAATTGTATTTTGTTTAACTAGTTTTTCTGCCTAATTTTTGATGACATTATTTTATTCTTAATTATTATCCTATTTGTTTTCTTCTAACTTTTCTTGTATGCGTCTCAGGCCTCGAAAGAATGGACGTTCCAATTGTGACGTTATCATCTTTCAGGGCATGCCTCAGGTAACTCTCTCTTCCTTCCTTTGTTACTCTCCATGTAATATTCATTCAAACTCTGTAAGGCAAAATACATTTGGATTTATTAAAGTGGCTTGCAATATAATTTTTCAAATTGTTCTTGCTTTCAGTATGAGATTGCTAAAAACGGAATGGAGTATTACGCAAATTTGGCGTTAGTGAAATTTATTGGCTTTGGTTGGCTAAAATATTGGTATTATTGATCACATACAAAAACAAAAATAAATTCTAGAAACTGCCAAATCATAAAATTACGTTAAACAAACTTAAAAGCTGGCTAATGTAATTTCAGACACCCACACACACACACATATATATATATATATATATATATATATATATATATATATATATATATATATATATATATATATATATATATATATATATATATATAAGTTATATTTTTTAATGTATAGAATATTCTAGGAATATATCTGTGAGTACAAAATGACAGGCATATGGAAAAAATCCTTACGCTATATATATATATATATATATATATATATATATATATATATATATATATATATACATATATATATATTTATATATATGCGTGTGTGTGTGTGTGTGTGTTTGCGTCCCTTCATTAATATAGTACACAAAACTAACACAGCACAATTCACCACATCCGGAGCCGGTTATTGTCGCCACAAATCGAACAGACAATTGATCTACCTGACGAAAAATGAAAGGACGACAATTCATATGGTAACTCAATCCATCATTTTATTTAAATCCTTCTATAATGAAATAGCCTTATGAGAGTTGATCAAATTTTACAATGATAAATAATTGTTAATGCAATATCTTAACTGACGAAATAACGTTTTGTAAAAATTATCAAAAATATGAAAATGAGCAATATTCATAATCTAACATTAAGGGTATCAATAAACTGAAAATGGTTTGCTTTAAATACACAAACAAAATGACTAAAGATTTGTCAGGCTACAAACAATACCGCACACAAAAATAGTGTACTGGAACATATAAACACACAATTACTCTGATCATAGCTGAGCTACACACAATGGCCTGCACACACACACACATATATATATATATATATATATATATATATATATATATATATAAACAAATTAAGTCAACAACATTTGACATTTGACGCATTTTTTACTTGTAAAATAAAATTGGAACTATTCATTAATATTAAGAAATACATATTACCTAATGCTCGGCTACGCAGTTATATATGAAAAAATATAGGTAAAGGAAAAAAAATAATAATGCGATGGTGTGTAATTAAGCGAATTTCATTATAAAATTGTTAATTTCAATACCAAATACCCACGTAGTGTGGTGTCTGTTCACTTAATACCGATTGGGGAGGATTAGTTGGTGCTTTGTGTCTAAATAGATGCCACATGTGCTCCACTTAAAAGAAAAAGAACTAACTGAGATACTTAAGTTAGTATATTACTGAAAAGTGTGTGTAGTGTGCGGAAAAGAGACTTAGTGGGAAGAGCGCAAGAATCAGAAGCAGACGTGACCAGGTTTGGGCCATCTCCGCGGAAAAGTCTGTCCCGTTCGTGATGGGATCCCAATAAGTACGAAACCTGCCTACTGAATGAATTGCCTTTTCCACACTATACAATACTTAATTTATACTGACAAATGAATGTACATAATGACTCAGGAGTTTATAACTTGATTTTTGCAATTGTTATCACCGCAAACGCAACCAATGTTCGTTTATTTTATAAATATTTATTTCAAAACACCTTCCACATCTACTGTGGTGTCTGTTCAGTAATGCCAGATTGGTGACGGTTAGTTGGAGCTTTGTGTCTAAATTGGATTCCACATGAGCTCTATCTTAAAGGAAAAAATGACTAGCAAAGTCACAATAGGTAGTAAATAACTTAAAATTGTGTGCAGTGTGCGGCAGGCTGATTCGGTCGTTAGAGCACAAAATTCCGAAGCAGACATGTCCGGGTTGGAGCCTTTTCCGCGGCAAATTCTAGTGAATTCATATTGAGTTCCCAATATCGACTGAATCAGTCTTCTGGATAAATTACCTTTTCTAAACTATACATTTCTTAGTTTATCCTGACATTTGTATGTAATGAATTGGTCAGGTCAACAGCGCAACCTTGATTAACGTAATTTAGTGCAAGTTGGAAGGAGAAATAGGAGCTCTCCTATTTTGTCTTCGAAAACATTAGTAGATTAGTGTTAGCTAAAGGTACTATTACATCTTGCTCCATATGGTGATAGTTATTCGACGGTTTGCATTGGCACTTAGACGACAACTATGGAGAAATACATTATGGTGAACAAACTGCGCAACACTTATTAAAAATTTATTTAAAGACTAATCTTTTTTAACTGCAATTAATCTACGCCTACTAGCGGAATTAGTTATTGCTATTTATGCCTTTTGGATTGATGTCTGTAAGGATACTTCCGCTGGATTTGTATTATGATCAAAGCCGGTCGATTCGTATCAGCGTGTGTTATGGTGGCCAACTTATTCACAAGGTGCGTCCGTTAAACTGGTTGGTAGCTTTGTTTCAGTAAACTAAATTATATAGCTCGATAAAAGAAGGCTTGCAAATTTTAGTACACGAATTATAAGATAGAGCTATGCTAATGCTGTCTGATTTGCTGTAAACTGTCATAAGTGGTTTTTAACAAATGCTTGAGGAATTTTCTTCTCTTACTCCTTATAATTTCTTTTTTCATGGCCCTCAGCTAATAAGAAATAACACCTAGGAAATGTTGCGTGACCTACCATTATGTTGGTTTGCAAGTTGGCTATTTGTATAACGACGATATGATAACACACAATAGGCCGTTTGATATAAATTTCATGCTATTTTGGTCAGGGTTCCATTCGTGATTCTACTTTATAACACAAAATTTACACGAGAACAACGATTTTATTTTAAAATACAGGTCTAATGTTCAACCTAAAATCTATTCGGTAAGCGTTAGGCGCAAGTTTGACCAAAACAGTTAAGTAAAGTTTTCACATTTAATTTCGTGTGTGAATTTGGTGTACATCATGTTTCCTTATAATGCGCTTTGCGTTAGATCTAGAAAGGTGGCAAATTTTTGCCAATCTTATAGTCGCAAAATTTAAACTTGAATTAATCTAGAACACTGTAGAGGTTAAATACAGAACTATAGATAAAATCGAATAATTCCTGAAGTGCATGTGAGCGTGCGAATTTTTAGTTCATAGAAAATTAAACATACGTATTTTTTTAAATATGTATTTAAATAACACTTTCCGATCCTGTATTCAATTACAAATCAATTTCGTTTAAATGGTCATTACATTTTTTATTTGACCAATTACGTTTCTTTATTTGAAAATTATGGACTGATGAATATATTTTATGTACTATTTATGTGGTCTGTTCTTTCTATTTGAATAATGATACATTTTTGTTTTATTTTTCCAGTAAATCAGTTGATACAATGGAGCAAAATCGCTAGTGTTTAAATTTAAATATACTATTAAAATGTATAAAGAGTGAAAAGTGTCTTGTGTTTGGACAATAATTATCATTTATTATTATGATTAAGTTTTGTAAACTTAAAAATGGAAATAGTTATTTGAATTTAATTAGCCAGATTTTTCAGCTTATAACGAATTGAATGAAGAGCAATGTGCATCCATATATAAAACAATTTCAGGACATTTTTTCCCAAGTGGCAAACGGGTTTGCTTTCTCTGTTCAATAGAACAGCAAAAATTAAATTTCACATAAGAAATAAATTTCAGAAGCTTCTGAATTTTGCTAATCTATTTGGGATATTTCCTTTGTAGGCTACTTTCAAAGGAATTAAAGCACACATTTAGTGACAACAGAGAAACCCCAGTAATTCATGAATAAGACGCAGCCGTATTGTAATTATCGGCATTTATTGCGTCGTTAGGGAAAAAGGCTATTTGGTTATCTAAATCGAGTTTTTTGAAACTTTATATAGGAAACAGTCCCATTATATACATAAATTTGATATTTTAAAGTAACAATGGTTTACTGTAGAAAAGGCAGTCCATGCAATATATAGGCTACGTACTTTTTGATAACTCCTCACGTACAACCCAGAATTTGAAGCAAAAATTGAGCAACCCTGCCATATAAGCACGAAACTGGTTGAAATTATAAAATGCTCACTTTATAATGACAAATGTATGTATATAATGACACTACTACTTTAATAAATATTGCAAACTTGATTTAAATTATAGTTGTCATAGCTCGCGCAATCCATTTTTGTTTAATTATATAAAAGTTTGATTCAATAGCACTTCGCCAGGTAGCTTGGTGTATGTTGTATGTATGTATGCAAGTAAAAAAAGTTGTCATATCGTTTAAACATATAGGAAAGGGTAAGAAATAAACATTGGTTAGTATATAACAAAAATTTTACCGCACGCGTTATGGTGGCTCAGTGGTTAGAGCATCAAATTACAAAGCAGACGTGACCATGTTCGAGTCCTGTCCGTGGAAAATTGAGGAGAGTATATGAAGAGTTCCCAATACTGACGAAATCGGTCTACCATATAAATTGTCTTTTCCTGATTATGCAATGCTTAGTTTATAATGACAAATGCATAAGCATATAATGATATTGGTGCTTATATCACAATCACAAATTTACTTCCAATAATTTTTATCACAGCCCAGGTATATAATGAGATTGGTGTTTATATAAAGCTGGCATACTTTATTTAAAACAATGTTCAACTAGCTTGCCATTAATTGTTACTAGATAAGGGAATAAAATCTTATTTTATATGTTAAACGAAACAAATAATAACGAAATTCTGTACATCTTATACTTAAGCAAATCCATGCATTCTGGACTTCTTCGACATCAGGCATATATGGAGTTAAGTATTACGTAATGTCAAACTAATATCAAGGAAGGTAAAATAGGCCGGAACGAATGTGCCAATTTCTGCATGAACAAACGATTTAATCTCGTGTTCATTCGTGTTTGTTAGTAGACGATTACATAGCACCAACTATCTACTATGTATAGTTATACAGTGCAATCTCCAAATAGTGTATTTATGGAAACATGAAAATATTTTACAACATATAAATCTGGAGAATGCGACCTCAAATTTAACACGTCATATTTCATCTTTCAAAAATTTCAAAAGGGTGAAAACTGATTTTATTCGAAATAGGTAAAATTTATCCGAAATGTTCAACTGCAATATATTCTGACCACCTGTTCCTACTGTAATCTATTCACTCTGTCTTCTTCATGCTGGATTTGGTATATATTTCTGTTGTTACTTAAAATAATTTGTTGCAAGTTAGGAAATGCCTATCACATAATTGCCTATGCATCATTTGTTCGCAACAATGAATATAAAATTATTAAATATAGCATTTGTTCATGTCATTCACCTACCGAATGTAATAACTCATGTCGGTTCAGACCAGAGTTTACGTTTTTGTTAGATTAACAGATGGTCACAGTTAGTTGTATTTCTCAATAAAGGTAAAACAGCCTATTTCAAAAACAATTTTATTGGCATAATTAAACTCCTTGTCCGTGGCAAATGAGTTCCAAATAAGGACAAAACCAGGCTACTGGATGAAATTACACTTCTACACTATACAATATTTAATGCGTATTGGGTCAGGTGTTTATATCAAGATCGCAAACTTGATTAAAGTAATTTTTTTGGTACCATTTGTAGATATCGTTTATATATATATATATATATATATATATATATATATATATGTATATATATATATATAGTAAGTTGGATTTTAAAGCGTATTGCGGAAGACTTTATATGAAATAATATAATTAACTGTATGAATGCACATTCGTGTTGTATATTGTACCGGTAAACTGTCCAGCATTTCTCAAATTAATATACAGCGGCTATAGGGCCTAATGCCAACTCCTTTTGATGAGTGGCCAGTACGCAGTGAAGGTAAATGTTCATGAGATCTCATCTTTCGTTCATGCTCACTTTGGCATATCATCCTGGTAATATTTGAATTACTTTCCAACAGGATGCGAATAATACTTTATCATCACCCCTTCCAACGCAAATAGAGACATTGCAGACAAAATGATGATTACGCTGTAAAACTGGTGCATGATTCATAATTAATCTTTTTTTACTTTGGACATTTATACTATATATATATATATATAAATATAAATATAAATATATATATATATATATATATATATATATATATATATATATATATATACCTGAATGTCCATAGACAAAAAAAGATTAATTTTAAATCATGCAAATCTGTTTTACAGCGTAATTTATATATATATATATATATATATATATATAGAAAGAAAGATATATATATATATATATATATATATGTATATATATATATATATATATATATATATATATATATATATATATATATATTTATATACAGGAAAGGGCGTCTCGCGTATAAAACAAGAGAATCACACACCGAAGTTGTCGTGCAAATTACACGTAATCTCATTAGGACATGCTTTTCATGTTGATTGGAAAATATTCAGTCACCGTCAGAATGTCGTACTCATCGCCGTATATGTTTAGAAAACAATTGTAGGAAAGTTCAAGGACACATTATCGTATTGATCTGTGTCTTATATAAAATGTTCAGTAAATTTGTGCAGCAACGTCAGTGCAAACCCACTAGTTTTTGAATAACATCAACAAAACTATAGCGCAATTAAGGCCCTATTCTGCAGAAATAGAAAATTAGAATATTCTGATATCCTGATTTTTCAGCAAATGCGTTAAATTACGGTTATATATTTCGGGAGTCCCGAATAAGCGCTTTCGCTTCACAATTCACTTTTATTGTTCTTGTCTTGAATAGCTTTATTTGGATCACTATAGTAAACAAAACTAAGCAATTTCTAACCATCTTGAATTACATCCCGGTCTTATACTCTGATTTGGGAAATCGGGACTGCGCTTCGAAATGCGATCAACGTTCCAGATAAAGTTTGACATTGAGATATTTTCTTTTTTCAACAAATTGATATAACAGCGATAAAAATCATGTAGGTGCAAATCAGGAGACAGGCGGAAGAATTTTTTTACATTAGCAAAGAACATGGTGTAAAAACAGCACCAAACACTGAAAATGTAATAAGCACAGATCGTATGCTATTAAAAATTCAATCTAACGTTCCATTAAAATTATTTGTGAAGCAATTCGACATCAAAATTGTAGTTTGATTTCTAGTGAAATCAATTTTATCCTGCCTTCCTTAAACATGCAAAGGTATTTTTTGAAAGTGCGTCCAGAATGTGTGGTCTTCCAAAGACATCCAATGTTGGTGGAATATTATGCTTACTGTCCAATAATATCTAATAATGTCAATGATTAACATGCAAAAGCTGAAACTGACAGTCGAGCTAACACAATTCCAGATTCAATACAAATGGAAATGTCAAACAATAGTTTCGTGACATCCTTAACAATGTGAAATCTCATAATGCCAAGAATTAGTAAATGTATATTTCGACTTTAAAAATCTGTTTTCAACTATTCTTGTCAACAAAATTATCAATTTCTAATAACAGAATATCGACAATACTTACTTAATATTCCAATCATCCGCACATCTTCCTAACACGATTTTCAACACCTGCAATAGGGATGATAAATGTACGTTTAATAATTCAACGTTCATGTAGGTATATGGATTGTAAATGGCCAGTAAATTATTGAGACAATTAACGGATATATACCTTGTTCACATGGACAAAATATATGTGAAACAAATTATACAAACTTACTGCATAAATCCTGCGGTTTGCCGAGGACGCCTTCATGAAAATTTATAAAGCGGTAGCAATAGCCTAAGTGATTACATAATCTGATAGTGTGGACCATCTTCTTGAATTTACTGGCGAGTACATTTACCCTTAGTCCAATGAGTCATTTATTTTTTTACTTTTTGACTTTGATAACGTAAGATAATATTTTATAAAAACAAACAGTTATGTACTCAATGCATACTATTTTTCAAAAAATGTAGCAGAATACGCAAATTATATTGCTTAAAATATAGCATCTGTTCGCTGACATAGTGATGCCAACAGCTGTCAGTACTTAAGACAACTTTATTAGAAATTGTTTCAACCCAGATTGTGACATTGTTATAATCCCAAATCCCATTATAATTGTACATTAATCCAGCATAAACCTAGCACTGTTTAATGTCGGACTACCAATAGATCGGTTTTGTTCATATACAGCACACTCCCTGTACTGTCCAAAATTTGCCGCGATCAGAGCATTATTGGAAAAATAGATGCCTTGGAAGATGTATCAAACCAAGCATTTGGTATAAAAACGTCCGAAAGTAATGTAGCCGTAACCAGAAATGGGAAAATTTTTCATTTGACCAATTTTAAAAGAAGCTTAGTTCACACGATTTGTTTGAGTAGTTAACAAGTATTGAATTCTTGTTTACATTTTACAAACAGATTTTTTTCCACATATAATCAAAGGCTCTGCACACATTTTAAGGCAAAGGTTCTGGTTATCTTAAATTTCGATATGAGGGTTACCAATACCTCTGTAGTGGCTGCTCAATAAGCTTTATGGGGTTGAAGAACAGTCTGTCAGAAAAGAGGAACAAAGCGCATCTATATGTGGCGTATTATGCTTAAAGTGTAACTATTTCGTATTAGCCGAAAACATTTTTTGCAAAGCAACACACCAAACCAGGGGGATAATCAGGTTCCTTTCAAAGAAGTGAAAAATGACAAACTACGAAATGCGCAAGGCAATCACTCACAACATCCGGTTTTCACAGTGCAATAGGATAGTTAATTGGGCATTAATTTAAAATAACCGTCTTAGTTGTTTGTGTGAGTATGTGTTTGCCTATGGAAAGAGATTGACACTATTTCTATGATATCATATAATGTATGCATTACACCGAACTAAATATTCTTCAATTTTCTGAAATTAATTTGTAAAATACCGGCTATTTCAATTTGTTTGAGAAGATAATATGTTATTTAATCCTCCTGCTATATAATAAAATAATGCTTCATTATACAGAGAATGAAACTATGCGCCTTATTCATTTTAGGCACACATAAATGCAGAAATATAATAATTTATTTAATGGCTCTTTATAAATTGATAATTGGAGTTTACATATTTTATATATTTTAACTTAAGAAATTTACATAATTATATTTACCATGACTGAAGTTAACAAATGTAAAATGCATGAACAAAACACGGCATTGGGGAATTTAAGGAGTTTCTGTTAAACAAATTTGAAGTTAATTTTTAAATTTGTTGTTAATTGAAAAGAAAATGACTGTCCCATTTTCTATAACATATATCTGTAAATAAAAATAATTATAAACCATAAATAAACGCTGCTAAATGCATCACCTTTATTTTACCTCATCGATAAACTTGGC
>JAQBSW010002006.1:0-114648 GCA_029291075.1 Eudiplozoon nipponicum | reverse complement strand
ATACCGGCTCCAACTGATGAGTCGCCAGTATGCATGAAACGAGCTTGCATGAGATTATACTTTCCGTTCATGCTGCCTTTGGTTTATCCTTCTGGTCATAACTGAACTAATTTGTTACTAGGTTCGCAACACCTAATACATACTTGTATATATATTAGTTCTTCGCAACAAACAGTATTTAACTGTAATATATTGAATTGAATGATGTCATGCTTACCGCGAAATGTGATAACTGATATCGATCAAGGCCAGAGTGTATGGATTTACTGGAGTAACAGGTGTTCAGAAATTGTTGTAATTCTCAATTTCGGTGAACTATAGCATAGATTGATATCCATCATGTTGGTACCATGTACCGACTCGGAAACCATAGTGTTAGTACCATGTACCTCTTCGGTACAATAATGTTGGTATCGGTTACTAACACAATAGCCATAGTGTTAGTATCCTTTACAGACTCGGTATATATATTATATAGTGTGAGTTAGCGTTGAAGTCGCATTGTCGTTGACTTTAGATGATGTTAGCTTCACTATTACAGGTTTACACATTCGTCTAGGAGATTGTACCGTCCTATTATTCCACATTCTTCTACCAAATATATAGTGGTTAAAGGGCGTAATACCGGCTCCTACTGATGAGTCGCCAGTAAGCACGAAACGAATGTGCATGAGATTATACTTTCCGTTCATGCTGCCTTTGGTTTATCCTTCTGGTCACAACTGAACTACTTTGTTACTAGGTTCGCAACAACTAATACATACTTGCATGTATATTAGTTTTTCACAAAAAAACAGTATTTAAACACCAATCATGTTTGATTTTGTCAGTCGTGCAGTATAGCAAAACAACTGTCAGTCGCACATACTGACGAGTTTCAACCTCCGAGCACGACAATCAAATCGTAACGCGTATTTGATGTGTTTAAAAATAAAATATGCTATTTGATCCAAGGTAGGCCATTTGCCGTCATGCTTTGATAATGAATACGAAAGCTCGAAACGCGTCAATATGTACGAATGACTGCAGTTAGGTCATGACCTAAAACATTATCATAATTTCACTTGTTGATCGATAGCGAATGTGGAATTATCAAGATCTCTTTGTTTACTGTTTCGAACAGAGTTGTTCCATTAATTCGCCATTGAGATATATTAATAGATTTGTTAAATGTAACCGTCCAAGTCCGTTCTTTTTATATTTTATTTTGTTTTGAATCACCACTGGTTTCGGAACGAGGTTACCAAATTTGCTTAAATCTGCTATTGTGAGTATTGTGCTGTGTATATATGTGGTAATTGGGCCTGAAGATGGAACGGGGATATCTGCTCCGAAATATAGCCAGTAAACAAAGATGTGATAGGACCGCATTTCCATTGGCACGAATACAAACTCTTCCTGATCGAAGACAAAACGGAATTGGAAATTGTGATCAATCGGATCTTTGTGAAACTGTCCGTGCAAAGCTATTACTCACGTACGCAAAACGCGGCATTGGAGAATATGAAGCTGGTACTCCGCTATCAAATTTCAAAAAATAGAGATTAGTGATTGTGTCAAGTTCTCTAACTCGGATAGTCTGAAATACTTAATCAAACTTTGTTATAACACTACCAAATCGATGAATAGTGCATGGAAAAGTTAGAAGCCGGAAATAAAATTATGCGTAAACCTTTCGGAAGCTTACGACATTGTTTAAAAATTGTTATAACTTCCGGATTCTGTAGCGAATTTCAGACGAACATGGCATGAGTTGATGCTTGAAAGGAGATCGACCATCCGCCTGGAGAACTCCAGACGAAATTTAGAGTACCTGACTAAAACATCATATTTTGTCAAGGAAACTCCAGAAAACAAAAAGGTTGGAAAAGTTTGTTCTTACTTTCTAATGGGACTGAGAAATTTGTACACAATAAATAATGACAGCATTCCACAGAACCAATTGGATTATATTAGTGTTTAGCGGGAGAAAATAGTTTTAACCAGTCTAAGGCAAGAATGTTAGTCATATCGTGGCGCGGACAACAAAACTTCGGCCCACTTGTCGCTATGTTGGAAAATATTTTGGAACTGGTCAGAAATTATATAGGACAATTAACAAAAATTATTTATTTATCCATAACTATGTAAAGTACGCAGCGCACTTTTGAACTGTTATTTGTGCTTCAAATGTTTATCAAAATGCGTCATTGAACATAAACAGATTAATAAATCTTTTTTTTAATTCAAATTTAATTGCAAAAGTTATATAGGAATGATGTAATTCACGCGTTTCAAATCAGAAGACCTGATGAATAAATACATAGGAAACTAATTACAAATAACATATAAATGTATGGCTTAATTTACTATACTTCACTTCTTTTGAAACGATATTTGCTTCTATCGCCACATTTATTTCCGCATTCATTCGCTTCATCTAATCAGCTATTTAATAAAAATTCGAGAACACACTTCTTTACGTCTTCCGTATTAAATAAGCCTTTTGAATAATGTTTCAAAATTTCCAATAATCCACTGTGGTTGTTTCCCAGTGTACTGAACTACTACTATTTCTACTACTAAATTTACTACTATTATTACTAATAATACTCCGACTCCTACTGGTAGTACTAATACTACTACGACGAATATTAATGCTACTACTATTAACACTATAATTAATACAATTATTAATATTAATACTAATACCACTTTTACTAACACTACTACGGCGACAAATATTACTAATACTGCTAATACAACATCTAATACTACTAATACTAACAATATTACTGCTACTACTGATAATACTACTGCTAACAGTATTAATAATACTTCTATTACATACAAAATTGTCTCATACTACTACTACTACTGCTAAGATTAATTCGACTATCAATGCAACTACTGCAGCTAAAAAGTCTACAACAACACCAGCTACTACTACAACAAATACAAATAGTACTACTTCTAGAAGTAGTATTAAAACTACTACTAATTTTTCGAATACTACTAGTTCTACTACTAATAATAGTGCTAATGTTAACACAAGTAATATAACCACCAACATTAGTATTACTACTAATAAAAATTACATTACTACTAATATTAGTAATACCATTACTACTACTACTTCTATTAGTACCACTACAACCAATATTAAAAATTACTGATAATAATAATATTACTACGAGAACTATTAAAACTACTATTACTTTTACTATAACTAATGCTACTAATGCTTCCACTAATAATGCTAATTTACAAATTCTTCTTCTAATAGAACCAATAATACTAATACTACTAAATCTACTACTACTACTCCTACTGTATCTACTACTAATACTTCAACTAATTATAACACTTTTACTTCTATTTTTACTACTACTACTACTAATAATAATATTACTACTTACACTTATAATACTAAAATTACTACTGCTTCAAATGCCACTTCAACAGGGCTCGATGAGTTCCCAATAAGGACGAAACCGGTCTACTGGATGAATTGCCTTTTCTACATTATACATTTCTTAGTTTTTACTGAAATATGTAGGTACATAGTGCATAAGGTGTTTATATCAAGTTCGCAACCTTGATTATAGTAAATGTTATTCCAATATATGATATTTTTTAAATAATATATGTTGTACAAATGCGCTTTAGCTCCATCTTCTCATTTGATTTACTTGACAGATAGAACTTATGAAGTTTTGAAGTTTGTTGAAGTTTAAGAATGCAGCCCGAAATAAAAGTATACAAAATATATAAGTATTAGCCCAGAAAATTCTAGTATGGAATGCATAACTAACCACAATTTTGTATGGGGTTGAGGAATCCCCAATATGATACAAACACATGTAAAAATATCTTTCGTAAATAAATGTAAAAATAACTCGACAAGGTCTGTGTAATTTTATAGCCCCCTCATAGAGAAGCAGGCTCACACATCTAGCTTTAAATATAATTGAAAAGCGATATGTTGATATTTCGCGTAATCAACAGTACCGAATATGATAAGCTATAGATATACGTGCAATATCAATCTTATTTTGTGTGCAACAATTGGTCACGTGCTTCGAAAACACCTGCCAAATGTGAATGTCCACATGTTCATTACACATTGTTGATAGATTAAGAAGCAGATTGAAATGGAATTTTGTTTCTAATACTAGGTAGAATTTACAGTTAAATACTGTTTGTTGCGAAGAGCTAATATATATGCAAGTATGTATTAGGTGTTGCGAACCTAGTAACAAATTAGTTCAGTTGTGACCAGAAGGATAAATCAAAGGCAGAATGAACTAAAAGTATAATCTCATGCACATTCGTTTCGTGCTTACTGGCGACTCATCAGTAGGAGCCGGTGTTACGCCCTTTAACCTCTATATATTTGGCTGAGGAATGTGGGATAATAGGACGGTATAGCACCTAATACATACTTGCATATATATATTTGTTCTCCGCAACAAACAGTATTTAACTGTTATATATTGAATTAAATTATGTCATACCGCGAAATGTGATAACTGATACGGATCAAAGCCAGAGTGTATGGATTTACTGGAGTATCAGGTGTTCAGAAATAATTGTAATTCTCAATTTCTGTGTACTATAGCATACATTGATATCCATCATGTTGGTACCATGTACCGACTCGGCAACCATAGTGTTAGTACCATGTACCTTTCTGATACTGTATTGTTGGTATCGGTTACTGACACAATAGCCATAGTGTTAGCATCCTTTATAGACTCGGTATACATATTACGTAGTGTGAGTTAGCGTTGAAGTCGCATTGTCGAGACTTTATATGATGTAACTTGGATGCCATTAGTTAGTATATAACTGAAAATTGTGTGTAGTGTAAAGTGCGACAGTTTGGCTCAGTGGTTAGAGCACCAGATTCCGAAGCAGACGTGCCCAGGTTTGATCCCTATCAGCGACAAATTCTGGCCAGTACATGATGAGTGCCCAATTTGGACGAAACCGGCCTCTGGATGAAATGCCTATTCTACACTATAAAATAATTAGTTTATACTGACATATGTAAGTAATTAATGGGTCAGGTGCTTATATCGAGATCGCAACATTGATTATAATAATTGTTATAACCGCCCGCGCAACCAGTGTTCATTTAATTGCAAGAAATTGCGTGACCAAGATTTGAGCCAGGGTTTATTTGCTTCGTAGTCTTGCAAATCATCTAGAAAGACACTACTTCGAACTTGAGATCGAAACAGATTCCTAAAAAGGCCAAACCTGAAGGAAAAGTAGTAAAAAAACCAAAATTAGCAAATAACCGAAATTGGAGAAAATTTGCGGTGTTCTTGGCGTAGGAAATGAATTCCAAGAGTAGAAAACTTTTGCATTCTGGTTCAAATCCACGAGGCAACAATTATGGCAACTATTTTATGTATATCTATATAGGACAAAATTAGTTTAGTGGATGAGCTGCCCTTGTATTCATTGGACAATTGCTTGGTTCTCGTTTTGTTGAAGAGGTTTGACTTGCTGACTGCCCACATATTGCGATTTGAATTTTTGACAACCATTTTTAGTATCTTTGTTACCAAAGCGCTCATCAAATTAAACAGGGACAAAAATAAATCCACTAAAATATTCGGTTTAACTGATTCATGTATATATATATATATATATATATATATATATATATATATATATGTTTCAGTGTGTGTATGTGTGTGTGACTATAGCAGTAAAAGATTCGGCTAAGTATAAAAACATGCACTAGCATTTAATGGCAATATTGCTTTGCAAGTTAAAATATTATCGGCAAATACAAAATTGTTCGGTGTTTAGTATCTACCGGTTATATATATATATATATATATATATATATATATATATATATAATGTTCATTGCCTTCCAATATTACACAGCATATTTTTCTTATTACGAAGAAAAACACATGAATAACAAAGTGGATACTGGCCATTTATTTCTAGATTACTAAACTTAACTCTACAAACGTTCATTTGATTATGTGTTTGGCAATTTGTCTGACTCGGTCTTACTTCTATTTCTTGTTCTGGCTGATTAGTATGTGTATATGCGTGTGAGCCTGTATTTGTGTATCTTTACGTATAGGGGTCTTTCTCGCTGTATTGCAAAGTAATGTCTGGGATCTGGTCATACTTGTATAGATGGATTGAGAGTTAACCATCTGTTCGCATTGATGTTGTTAAATGTACGAATCCCCCCCCCAAATGTCGTCTTTCGTTTCGCCTTGTTCCTCATGGTTATTTCTGCCCCCTTGGTAACAGTGTGAGTTGTACGGATTACAGTGTTCAATGTTCATTTTGTTTTGAAATTTCTATCGTTGTTAACAATAGTCGTGATACCATATGCAGCTGTTTTTTCTTCTTCAGTTTGTTGCCAATCCGATTGAATGTTTGTCGAGTGTTTTCTATTGTGTATTTGATTTTGCCCTAATACTAGTAAGTTATTTATGCCTTTTGTGATTCGTGTCCAGTCAACTAATATATCATGTGGATGAAACTTTTGAATTTTTGAGCCGGGCACATTTTGTTATATATAAAATGAAAATTATTAAAGTGATGATTATTAGTCTCGAAATAAATGGTCATTTCCACTTACATAGTTATGTTTTTTTCTTCTTTAAAAGATATATGTATATATATATATATATATATATATATATATATATATATATATATATATATACATATAATAAAGTCATGCAATTAAACCATTAAAAATATATGGACACAGACGTCAATCTAAAGAAGTGAGATTTTACAATAGATGACAACTAGCTACTAATCCCTTCGAGTAGCAGGGCATGATAAAAACGTATACTCGCTTTCTAAAACAAATAAATTGCTCCATTTAGTTAATTATTGGAGTTTGCCATTAATGCTTTCAATTTTCAATAATTCTGAATATCCCTCATGAAATTAGTTAGGATCGCACAGTTTCTCTTACATAAATTCAATTTTAATGCAAAATATGTCCAAAAGGAAAGGAGGATAATACCAGAAATGATATCATAGTAAATTTATCCGCAGAAAACTGACTTCAACGCATAAGTTATATGGGAAAGCGATATTTGATAACCATAAAAATTAATTGAATGATGGGAATTACTTTCTATTGCTAGATTATAAACAATTTCCTGTACAGTTTACGTTCCGGAAAGATCATATTTTTGTGACTTTCTGTGATCAATGACAAGCAACAGTCTATTTGTGATTCAAATTCACATTTTTCAAAAGGAATTGATTATATATATATATATATATATATATATATATATATATATATATATATATATATATATATGGATTTGGCCTAATATTTTTGCTTTGCAAAATAAAAATTATATAAAACGTCAAATTAATTTTACGTTTAACATTACTTTTGATTTTATCTGATAAAAGATACATTAAAAGCAATCACATCGGCAAGCTAGAACATTGAACATCCAGAACGACTTTTAGAAAGAACAAAAAGCCATATAAGAGAAATTATTATTTCTCAGAACATGACTGTTAACCTTTAATACACACAGGAATGGAAATTTGATACTTTTAAAATCTCATTTGTGTGTGTCTTACTTTTCGAACCTAAAGTGCATGCCGTCTCTTTTGTCCTTATGGATAATTATTATTATTATATTTTGGTTGCTTAATAAAATGTATCAATGGCTTCAAAAATAGAAATGCTTCAATACTCCTGACATTATCCCACAGTGTAAACTAAAACTATTTTAAATGTTCCCCTGCACAAAATTAAAAGAATGGACAGGACATTCAACAAGAAAATAAAAACAAAACAATGAAAGACATTTACCTCAGATTGTTATTGCACACATAAGGGTATTATCTTACCTGCTGTTGCCACAGATGTTCCTACGTGGACCAGGCGAGTGGCAATTAACGGATGTGCTTGCACGGGATTAGCCCATTCAGACCTCGTGATTGGCGCTGTATCATAAAGTAACAGGTCTCTGTCCGATAAAGCAGCAAACACCGGTCGCCAATGCCCAATATGCCCATTTGAGCTGTCTTCATTTGACGAAAGTCCGTCCTCGCTTTTGGCCCGCGAATCTGCTTTGATAGACACTTCTTCTATTGGTCGACATGTCAAGTGGGCGGGATCTAGGAGAGATGTCATGGTTGTTCGAGAGACACCTGACGAAGAGTACGATAGATGATGCGAATAGGAAGACAGGTATATTTATAGATTTTTTGATACATTTCTTTGCGTGTATTTAGACAGGCAATATTTAGACCGAAGCCATTAAGGTAATGAAATCTTTAAAACATATATTCTAATAAAATATTCTACCATAACCGCCAAACTACAGTCAGAAGCACAAAATAATATATTTGTAGGGCAAGGTTTCTTCCTCAACGAGAATTAATCCTAATATATAAAACAAACACGTATGCGCTATCAAATAAGTAAGTAGGCTAGAATCTATTAAAAAATTCTTTGCTTGAATCGAGATATAAGAATTTTCTAATCTATTCTTCATAGATGGTTTGAGGACTAGAACTGAACGCCATATATTATAATCTAATAAGTCGCACAAATTAACAAATCTACCGTCAGTCCCACGTTATGACGTGTTTCGCCCTTCTATGGGCGTCATCAAAGCACGACATCAAATTGATTAATGAGGACCATAGAATGTCAAAACGGGCAGTAAATTCAACAGACACTAGTTCTGCTATGATATATGACTGGTTTAATACAGTTGGGTCAGTGTTTATCTCAAACTCGCAAAATTGATTTAAGAAAGTATTGTAACCACACGCGCAATTAATTTCTGTTTTATTTATTATCTACTTTTATCTTTAGTTTTGCGTTTATTTCAATGTTAACAGAGGAAATAAGCATAGTCATACAAATTACTAGAAATTTGTCTATTCGTTAATTAGAATCAAATATTATTAGCCGCAATTGACTATGAAGTTCGAGCCAATGAAACCGACTTTTTGTTAATTTCTTCCTGATTATGCATCAGAAACGACAATCGCTGCCTATATATCAGAAATTGTACTAGTTCAAATTAAGGCATAAATTAAGTACATGCATTTGTCCATATAGACTAAGAATTATATAGTATAGAAAAGGAAATTCATGCAGTAGGCCGGTTTCGTCGTTATTGGGAACTCAATGGGAACAAATGTACGTTTATTAAAGAATTATTACTAGGTTCAAAATATTTATTCATTAATATTATACACGAATATAACTAGCACAGAAACAGAAAAAGTAAACATTAAATACGACATATGGCAATCAAAGGCACTAATAAATAGAAATAATTATGTTGTCAGCATAATCGTTTCCGAAAAAATGGGGTATATTTGAGAAATAAAATTTTCTTCCTTATTGAATTGTGTTTTTCCATTAAATAATGTAGACATAAATGTATACATATTATTTTAGATATTGTCAGTGATTTTTATTGGATATTCTAAATGCATTATTTATGAAACGGTTACACTTTTATAGGATCAGTTAGGTTTAAAGTAAATTATCACTCTAACTGAGTATGAAGAAGCAGAAACTCGGTACTAAACTCGGATGTTTTGCATCAAATTAGCAGAATTTATTTCTTGAATCTTCCAGTTATGGAATTTAAGGCGAATATAGATTTTGTTATAATCAATCAAATAAAGGCGATGGATAACTTACCCGATGACGTGATGACGTCATTTATTTTTAAATTAGACAATATTTCTTCGCTGGCATGACTAGTCTGTGGACTCTTTTCACTATGCTGCAAATTGGAGCCAGGGCTCAACACCTTCTCAGTAGGCAGCTGTTGTGACGAAGCTCGCTCGCCGCATCCAGATCCTCGTCGCAATTCAAGCAGCCATCCTATCATCTTGAGCTCCTGCCAAAAACATTTCAATAAGTGATTGTAGAATGTGATTTGTGAGTGTTTCATAAGCCTTATTCAATCTGTGCAATATGTACTTGCTTGCAGAAATTGACAGTGCAAATGTAATGCAATGTCCGAATATGATCTTGCGCAATAGCAACGTGTGCCAAGTTAAAGTTTTATTCGTTGAGAAAAGAAGATAGTTACGAGCAGCCGAAAGCCCAATCGCTTGGTTGTCGCAGACCTGACGATACGCTCTTACGCTAATATAAGATTGATCAAACTATTACAGGCAAAATTTTGATGCATCTACCGAGTCGCGCGTGTGTCTTATGTTAAAATATAAAAATAAATGCGACAAGTGGAAAGAGCACTTAGTAACCGTGTCTAGTGGGTGTCATCATCGCGCTCATTCTGCATAAATAGGCCGAAATGTGTAAACAAATCTGTAGAAGTAGCCACATTTGAGGCAGAGAACGTTCCAGTGGTCCTATCTAAGGCGGACGAGAATATAACAGACAGTCTTCGCAGAAGTGCGCGAATTAAAATAAAGCAGTCAGGATAATGATGGAACAAGCCTTTGAGCCGCAGAAGTGAATATGAAATAATAAATAATTGAACTTTTGTTTTACTAAATGGACCGCTTTATGCGAGAAAAATATTTTAAATAATTTATAATAAAAATAAATCATTTTTGTTGTGCAAAATGTCTTCTTTTGACGAACTGAAAAAACTTAGTAAGACTATTGTCTGCACAAATGAACACTCTGCCTACAGAGTTAGCGTAATTAAGTCTTGGCTGAACGACACAATTATAGTTAATCCGGAGGGAATCCCATAAACAACCCAACTAATTTCGGTGAAGTCGAAAACAACCAGACAAATTCTTGACCGAGAAATTAAACAGCCGAATCTATTCTGCCAGAAAGACTTACGCCATTCGGTATTGGCAATGTTAATGAATAGTTTAATTGAAATTTTAAAACAAAATTTAAATTCATGAACTATCATGACACGGTTTGTGCGCAAATAGGAGCGATTTATCACGAGTATTGGCGGTTATTTCTAGCACCTTGCTGTTAGTAGTTTACAATGAATTCCCAAATCTACCGCATAATAGGTTGAGGAATATCCAATATACGTTCAATATTTATACAATGATTTCTACTGATATTTACTCATTGGGCACGACCAGAACATGCTAGAGAGATAATATTTCTTGTCTTATCTCTCTTTGATATATATCTTGCTAAATATGTGTGAATGACTTTTCCGCTAAATTTATTACGCTTCATACATAGATGCACGCCCATAAATACATGATTATCAAAGAATTATTTTAGCTTTATAAACGAACATAAATAATAATTTATTCATAATGGTCAAGCGTAAATATTTTGAAATTTTACCAACCAATTAGGCAGGCGGAAATTATCATTTATTAAATTGAGCAATCAGTGACTGCGCGGTTGCTGATGCTAATTGATTTCATCGAGTTTGTTCATTAAATCATTGCTTAATCAAACAAGTTATGTACGTGCGCAGACTCCATTTAAAATATGCTAATGATTGCATAGATATCGGCCAACAGAAATTCCATTCTAGTGCAGAGTATGCAATATACACAGGGCAGTTTTATGTTATTTGGTCAGTTTGCCGTCCTTTTCTGATGCTCACCACAGATGGTTGAAATGTGTCAGTACGTGTAACAGACAGTTTATTTACCATATCATGTTACATGAGACTACAATTATTGCATGGGATAACGCACTCCCCTGAAGTTGCCAAGGTTATAATCTTTTCTACTTCGTTAAGGAGCATAGTATTTAGAATTTTATCACTCAACATAGTTTTGTGGTTATGACGAGTGTTTATGAATATATTGGTCTCCCCCCTCCCGAAAATGTGAGGGCAATCTCAGTTACGTCATATCACATGGAGTGTATAAAAAAATAGTCTAATGCATGCAAATGGTAAATTCTTATCCAACCCCCCTTTTCTCACTTAGTTAAATTAACATAACAGTTACGGAAATGCACTCAAACACGTGACACGCATCTATCTAGTGAGTAAGTATTAACGATAGTGTCAGAGGAAATATCACTCTTGATTAATTAGTTTGTTTTGTATAACTGGTAAGGATGGACCTACTGAAGAATGCTGCCGATAACAGCAGCCGAAATATATCGTTCAAGAAAGAAAACAACTGGAATCATTACTGCGCTAGTCAAAACGCAGATCAGGTAATTTTGATTAATCCAGTTTCGCATAAATAATTTACATTTAAATAATTGAGGCAGTTAATTATCATAAATAATGATGCATTTAAACTTTCATTATAAATAGCCACTTTTGATTCAAAGCTCGACAAGGAGAAAAATACATATTCAATAATATTTTTTTTAGTGTCAGAAAAGATTTTTTTACAAACAATATGATACATTTGTTCTGTTGAGTCAATCTGAATATCATGGTATGATGTATGAGAAACTTGACAATATAGAAGTATACGCTAAAATATATATATAGGCTCTAATAATAAGTAAAAATGAGAAGCTAAATTATTAAAAAATAACAATATTTTTAATGGTTAATTGGATCGATAACATAGTAAAATTCGTATACAGAGGGATTCATTCGTTCCTAAAGTGTATGTCTCACTTAACGTACATAAACTAAGTAAAGTTTTGAGAAGTGCTATTAAAGTCCATCGTTTACTAAAATTAGAAATGTTCAATATACTGTGCCACAGAATAGGTAAATATTCGTTATTCGTTGGGCATGCATTGATTAACTCATGCAATTTGGTTGAAAACATCAATAACTATTAATTAAATGAATTCGATAGGTTGGAAAGCTTAGATGTGGTAAAAATGGACATTCATGTGCCGATACCCAAATTACCGGAATATTTTCATCGTTTTCAAGTTGATCATCATGTTATAGTAGAAAGAGGTAAAATATTGATGAGACATCCTATGGAGATTATGAGTTCGTGCATGAATTCTACATATTTATATTTGGGTATGAATTTTATTAGAAAATTATAGGTGTTCAATTTTCAAACAACCATAGTCAGTAATGATAAAAATAACTACACGCATTACATGAAGAAAACCATCTTTGATATAACACCCATAAATTCCAAACCGTATGCACAATTCTTAGATTATATATTAGTAATTTGGAATCACGGGGATGATGACAAGATAAATTTCTTAAATTTAACTAATCATGAGATTGAAATGAAATTTGCGATTGAAACTAGTTATGTGGTGAATTACCATTTATAGATGCAAAAATAATTGGAAATAGTACAAAATTAGTAATCAATTATTGTGTAATTGTATTGTCTATATATATATGCGTGTGGCGAAAGCTGCAAACAGTTAATGTTCGTGACTGCATAGAAATTGTGCAGCCGACATTTCCAGTTAAGTTCAATGTATGCAAGACTGCTAGAGGTGAGAGCCGCATATCTAAATTTGATTTCCATATATATTCAATGCGGTTTGATCCTCGATAGTCAGTTTGCCGTCGTACTCTGATGATGATCAAGGAAGGTCGAAACGCGTCAGTGCGTTGCGGCTGGCGGTAGTTTTGTTATGTTGTTCGACGACTGGTTAAATACAATGGGATTGGTGTTTACTTCAAGCTCGCAAACTTGATTTAAATAATTAGTAAGACGTGTTTAAATGTCATATACTTTATCGATATCTTTCATAATTTCGCTTAAAATCATCCTTAAAGAATGAAAATCGGTACCTTAAAATCAATGACAATTGAAAGACTGAAACTAACGGAGATAGAGCATAGGAAAATTGATTTAATTAGACTACGAAAAATATTTAGTGTCACTATATAGTACTTAAAATTAACAGTTCTAACAATGATGAATGCCATAAGTAAATCTAATCAAAATCGGAAATACCGGAAGTCGGATATATCAAAGAACGATCGGAGGGTGAAGGTGAAGCCAGATTGCAAACTAAATAGGAATTAAAATTATTAGCGATGAAATTCAACTTACATATCGTTTTAAAAGAATCCATAACATTATGCCCTAAACTAGACAACCAAAAAGAGTTAATTGAACCGTTAGACACATGAGGAATTATGAAATTCCGTCTAACAGCAGCAACCTCATGCGTGTGAGTAAAGTCATGCGCTAAACTAGGCCAAGAAGAGGGGAACGTAGAACTGCATACAAATATGGACATAACAAAACTACCGCCAGCCGCAACGCCCTGACACGTTTCGACCTTCCATGATCATCATCAGAGTACGACGGCAAACTGACTATCGAGGATCAAACCGCAGTGAATATACATGGAAATCAAATTTAGATATGCGGCTCTCACCTCTAGCAGTCTTGCATACATTGAACTTGACTGGAAATGTCGGCTGCACAATTTCTATGCAGTCACGAACATTAACTGTTTGCAGCTTTCGCCACATATACATATATAGGCAATACAATTTAAACAATAATTGATTGCGCGGGTGGTGGTAACAATGCTTTAAATCAAGTTTGCGAGCTAAAAGTAAACACCAAACCATTGTATTTAACCAGTCTTCGAACAACATAACAAAAGTACCGCCACGCCTGCGCGTTTCGACCTTCCATGCATCATCAGAGTACGACGGCAAACTGACTATCGAGGATCAAACCGCATTGAATATATATGGAAATCAAATTTAGATATGCGGCTCTCACCTCTAGCAGTCTTGCATACATTGAACTTGACTGGAAATGTCGGCTGCACAATTTCTATGCAGTCACGAACATTAACTGTTTGCAGCTTTCGCCCCATATACATATATAGAAAATACAATTTAACAATAATTGATTGCGCGGGTGGTGGTAACAATGCTTTAAATCAAGTTTGCGAGCTTGAAGTAAACACCGACCCCATTGTATTTAACCAGTCTTCGAACAACATAACAAAACTACCGCCAGCCGCAACGCACTGACGCGTTTCGACCTTCCATGATCATCATCATAGTACGACGGCAAACTGACTATCGAGGATCAAACCGCATTGAATATATATGGAAATCAAATTTAGATATGCGGCTCTCACATCTAGCAGTCCCGCATATAATGAACTTGACTGGAAATGTCGGCTGCACAATTTCTATGCAGTCACGAACATTAACTGTTTGCAGCTTTCGCCACATATACATATATAGGCAATAGAATTTAAACAATAATTGATTGCGCGGGTGGTGGTAACAATTCTTTAAATCAAGTTTGCGTGCTTGAAGTAAACACCAATCACATTGTATTTAACCAGTCGTCGAACAACATAACAAAACTACCGCCAGCCGCAACGCACTGACGCGTTTCGACCTTCCATGATCATCATCAGAGTACGACGGCAAACTGACTATCGAGGATCAAACCGCATTGAATATATATGGAAATCAAATTTAGATATGCGGCTCTCACCTCTAGCAGTCTTGCATACATTGAACTTGACTGGAAATGTCGGCTGCACAATTTCTATGCAGTCACGAACATTAACTGTTTGCAGCTTTCGCCACATATACATATATAGGCAATACAATTTAAACAATAATTGATTGCGCGGGTGGTGGTAACAATTCTTTAAATCAAGTTTGCGAGCTTGAGGTAAACACCAATCCCATTGTATTTAACCAGTCGTCGAAAAACAACAAAACTACCGCCAGCAGCAGCGCAGTCGCATCGCCGTTAATGTACCAGTAAATAAAATTAGTTTGTCTATGTATAGCGAAAATGCGTAATCAGCTGAATAGTGGGAGTTTTATTTGAGTTGCTGAATTGTACAAGCGGAATACTGCGTGGTTCCATCTCCGTTATCTTTGCTAATAAATTATTGTAATCCACTTTCATCTATTGTTCTTATTACACATTATTGAGAAGGATCAAAAATTTATTTCAGGTAATTGATGTCGATATTTGTTTTCAAGGTCACCATCGTGGATATCAGCGCATCCCGGTAAGCTTAATTAATATAATATATAAATTACAAGAAATTTAATCCTAATATTATGGCTGGTTTATCAGATAGTGAGGATACAGAGCAGTTAGCAAGTCGACTTAAGGAATGTAGTTTAAAAGATAGTTCAGAGGAACTTCAAACTAGATGATCATTCCACATATATGGATTATTCGGGCCTGGAATCCCAGAGGCTCTCTTATGGTAGTGACCAAATGGCCTCCCACCCGCGCAATCAGTTACTGTTATTTATGGACATGTTAAAAAATCAGATCGTTCACGGCATACAGAAGAGTTGTAACATACAATTAACGAGTATAGTTGTGTGGCTGCAATAGAGTGACAAGATATATTATGAAATATATTGAAATTAAATCGAGGGATAAAATAATGATAGAAACGACAGTAGACTAATCACTAGGCTTGCTTTGGAGCACATCCATAAATAATGCTAGAAAGCGAAGGTTGCGAGAATAAAATTAGCAACTCGCGCAAGTAAAAAGGCAAAAATGTTGGACTAACATTAACTTTCAAATGGTGGGAAAAGAATAATTAGCGATCTCTTAGCGGATTTTGGGAAAATCTTATAATTTCATCCTTTATTACTTGTTATTCTTCTTCATCTTTTAAATTAGTTCCACTATAGAGAATAACAAAAACACCTTTGATATTTTTAGTGAATGAACGGGCAAATAAATACACTATGACGATTATACTAGCCTGGTCATATTTAAAACAATATACAACAGGCTTTGATATAATGGCATTCATCCCATTATCAAAGGGACTGCAGTTGAAACAGAATGACATAAATTTATTTTTTCGAGAATTCGTAACAAGTGAAATATAAAAAGGTTTTACGTATACATACAGAAAAATAATTATTTATATTGAAGCCTTTGAATAATCGACTGCATAGATTCACCTAAATATGTTGTAGATTATTCAATCGTTTTTAATCAAAAATACTGTTTTTAATAAACGGAAGTAACGGAAATTGCAAACATATGTGAATGTTTATAAAGTGTAAAATGCAATCGATCAAATACATTTGTTTCGACTTTACTGTGAACTCCTCAAGTACTGTCCAGAAATGGACACGGATGGCACTCGAACAGAGGCACATTTGCTTTGGAGTCCAGGACTCCACCCACTGCATCACCCATATCTGACATTAGACTTCAAATTAATATAACTTCCCCAGGTAGTATGGTGTCCATTGTATAATGACAGATCGGGGATGACTAGTTAGAACTTCAGGTGTTATATATATATATATATATATATATATATATATATATATATATAAGCATATAATAGTGATTTTAACTCCATATTTAGCAACGTGGTAAAGATTATTCATGCATATTCAGTCAAACAGGGTTTTTGAAATATTTAGTTAGATCAATTAATTTTATTAGACATATTTCTACTTGTTTAAAAATGCGTCACAGGATCACGCGAACAATTTGGTTAAGCTAGTGATTTTTTACATGTTGTGAACTGCAGACGTAGACGTTCGTGTTGTGATATCCATTTACGTTACAAGAAATACCTGTCTCAGCCAAAAACATTACTCTGAAAAATAAGTGTTTTATTGTGATGTCGCATAAACTACGGTCTACAATTTGACAGTTTTCATTCACATTAATGATGTTCATATATATATTTTCAGAATACAACATATGGGTATCGTTCGATAAATTCAAGATTTTCTATTTTGCGTACTTCATCATTCTATGGAAAATTATTACGTGTTATATATGTATATATATATATATATATATATATATATATATATATATATATATATATATATATATTTGTGTGTACGTGTGTTGTCAGTGTAATTAATAGTTGCATAAGACTGTAGAAATTACTCAGCAAGTAGACCGGTTTCGACCTTGTTGAGAAACAACAAATTGTTTCTCATGTTGACTGCAAACGGGGCTCAAATCGGGACACATTTGCTACTAAGTCGTCAGTGTGGTTCCCGAGACGCGTACCGTTTGCAATTTTTAGTTACATGCCTATTTTTTTCAATTTTTGTTCACGAAGGAAGATTAGATTGTACCTCATCTCCAGTGGTTAGTATGATCGATGTTGAAGCCTTCGAAAGAAAAGTACGAATCCGCATCCAGCCAAAACGAAGACAAAACCGATATTAAACATTACATAAGGTATCAAATGCTATTCATAAATTAGACCGGGTTTGTCCATTTTGAGCACTTATCTAATAGATGCCAGATATGTATATATATATTTAGTTTATATATTTACCACGAAGACTATAAAATAAAAATTTATTGATTACTGCATTTAAATATGGAAAACGGATATTCACCGGAAGTCATATCCATCAAACTGCGCACCGGAAGTTAATGAAATTTTAAGAACCAGGCAAAATAGCATTATCGCACAAATAGCAGTCAATTACACACTAGGTCTAATTATTAATAAATTAGAAATATATGGGCATACCATGCCTTCAATTTACCAATTTTACAGTGCAACATTTTTCGATATGCGTACGTGATAATTTATAAAGTAACCTCAAGATAAATTTGCGAATTAACTGAAATATTTTGCATTCGGAGTGGGCATAAATTTGCTATCAGCGGCCAAAAAATATATAAAGCAATCAGAATAATTAACATTTAGACACACTTTAGTGCGGAGAACTAATATAAATATATATATATATATATATATATATATATATATATATATATATATATATATATATATATATATATATATATATATGCGATTGAGCAATAGGTTTTGCTCACCTTGTAACAATTTTTTTAAAATAGGATCAAAAAGATAAACTAAAGTCAAAATAAAGGAATGATATAATCTCATGTGAACACGCACTTCAAGCTAATTGACGACTCATCCGTAGGAGCTGATACTACACACTATTTCCAATATATATTTCGTTAAGAAATGTGGGGCAGCTGAGCGGTATAATCTACTAAACGGATAAATGTATAAGCAGTGATGAAGTGAATACGACATGCCTTTAAAAATAGCCAACGCTTCGCAAAATACGACACATATATCAATTACGGACGCAATTAAAATGGAAGCGATGACACACCAAATGACGTTACGCAAAAGGAGTGGTCTAAATTGCGCAAAAATAGTAGTATAAATTGCGCAAAACAAAGGCTAACATAACGAAGAGGAGATTGGTTACGACAAATGTACAGTGGGATTGGATGAACAAATATACTAACGAATCCAGAACAATGGCTGTAGATACTGGTAGAAATAAGATTTATTAATAAATGTTATTCCATGGAGTACGTTGTTTTGTTCTTACATTTTAAAAAATGGTGAAAATAGAAACGATCAATTTATTGAAATACTGTGGTCACCCTATTCCACGAAAGACTATTAATGCATATATATATATATATATATATATATGTCTTAAATGTTTAAAAAACGAAGGAAAGTTACTAATCACAGTTTTGCAGTGGGCTTGGAAAACCCCATTATAATGCCAGTGCACGAACAATTTCGGCCCATCTGGAAAACCGTTATGTCAGTACCCGTTAATGAACTGGTATTATTTTGGTCAATGTTGTGTTGCCTGTTTTTTCTTTTTAACTTAAACGCACCATATATATATATATATAATATCAAACGAGACTTAAAGGATACTTACACACTGTTTTTTGAAATAAAGAGCCGGGAAAATATGAAAAAACATAATGGTTTTCAATATGACGAGACTGTACTAGATTTAAACGCAATTGCATTCGAGATAGGCCAAACTTCACCAAAATTGAAAGTATAACCAGATAATAGCATTTTTTGCCTCAGCAAATCCATACACTTTGGCCTCTATAGAAATCAGTTATCACATTTTGTGTCAGTCATTATATCATTCATTTGAACATACCATAGGTATATATTCGGTTGCTGTGAATCAATATATATGCATTTGTTTATTAATAATTGAGTACCTGGTAATAAATAATTTCAAATAGGATCGGATAGATTTGAGGATGTAACAGGTACTAAGAATAGGTTTTAATTCTAAATTTCGATCAAATTTAGCCTATTTCACAAAACTTTGTGTTGATACACGTTAAAAGTCATGGTATTTTATTAGTCATTGTATTCGTACCCTATACAAGCACGGAAATTTGAATACAATTTTGCTGGTGCCCTTTATAGGCTTGATATGTATCATAAGGTAAGTTGGCCTTGGGGCAGCATTTCTGAAAGAGTTTCACCAAGATAACTACCATATTGCTTGAATACACCTTCGTATAGAGATTATATCGTCCAAAATTTTAAATTACTTGACGAAATATGGTGGGTATAGGGCGTAGTATCGGATCCTACAGATGAGATGTCATTTCGATTAATATTATTACAATTAATAATAATAATAATAATAATAATAATAATAATAATAATAATAATACCACTAATGCTATAATTACTACAACTAATAGTAATATCACCACGACTAATACCATCACTACTGCTACTACTATTTATACTATTACTACTCAAATTACTCCTGCTAAAACTACTACTTCAACAACTCCTACTAATACCACTACTACTACTAATATTACAACAACTACTACTAGTACTATCAATATAACTAAAACTACAACAAAAAACAACTAATTATACTACAATTGTAAAACTAATAATACTCCAACAAATACCACTACTAATAATAATATTACTACTAACAGTATTATTACTACTCCTGCTACATCTATACATATTTTTGAAATAAGAATTGTATTCAAATTTATTGATATTTTAAATATTCGAACTTTTAGCAATAGCAATAATTATGTGGAAAACACTATATTATTGCTACTATTTAAAAAAATTTTCTAAATAAAATTATTCTTTATTTATTAATTTAATGATTTACTATTATTTTATTAGTAGTAGTATTATTTTTATTGTTGGTATTATTATTATGGCTTCAACCGCCATTAGAATCATTATTATTCTCGTTGTTTTGCTTTTTGGTGTCGTTAGTGAAGGCCTTGTTTTTTTGTTATTTTTTATTAAACTTTCCAGAGTTTAAGGCACCAGCTCTTAGATATAGTGAATATTCTGTTATATTGTTTTAATAAATTGGATAATCAACATGTTTCTCCTCGATTTCAAAGATAAATGTCTACTCCCATTGATCAAATGCAACAGTGTCCCTCTGGAATGCCAAGTCAGTTCTTGTACGTTTCACCATTATGTAGAATTAATTTGTGAATTATATGACATGTGGTGCCTAAACTCTTGCGAATAAGGATAACTTTTATTATATTCGGCAATCCTTAATTTTTAATTATGGGTTATGCCATAACACAATGAGAACTATAGCTGTAAATTTCATTTACATGAAATGTATTATACTATAAATAAAATGGACGAAGAATTTAATTTTTATTGAAATGGAAATAAGAAGAATTTCAAATGAATTTATCGTTGCCTTGTTTTTCCTTGAAAAGAATTAATTTAAAATAGAGTTGGGCATAATAAGAATTAATTTAATCCAGGAAGTGCAAGACCGAATTTGATTAAAAATAACAAAAGTTTGAATGAAGGAAGAAAATGATGTCAACTTTTCTTCGTTAAAACTGTGTGCTATTCACTTACAATTGCTAAACTGTGAAAATTCTGCAACGTCTTGTGAAATTAAATTATTACGAAAGACAAATCCCTCAGGAAAAGAAGATGGGTTCTGAATTGAACACAATGACATTATTAGTAACGCTTATATTGGCAAAATGTAAACAAAATTATGAGATTATAAAACTTAAACATATTCAGGACGTAATTTTCCTCAAAGCTGATGAATGATGGGCCACAGTCCTTAGGAATAGATCTGATTATAATGGAAAGATGTATGGTCGATTTAATTCAATGGCATTTATATGGAAACACACAAAGTCGATGCTTGTGTAACATTTGGTGCGAAGAACTGATATATGTGCAATTGTGTATGAGGTGTTGCGCACCTAGCAAAAATTAGTTCAAATAGGACCAGAAGGACAAACCAAAGCCAGCATGAACGGAAGGTACAATTTCATGTGCACACTCATTTCGTGCTTATTGGCGACTCATAAGTAGGAGCCGGTACTACGCCTTATTCACACTATATATTTAGTCAGTGAATGATTGGATAATTGGACAGTACAATCTCTTATATGAATGTGCATACAAGCAGTAGCGGAGTTAACTTAATATAAAGCCTTCGATAGTGCAAATTTAAGGCGAAATCACTATATAATGTATATACCAAGCCTGTAAATAGTACCAACACTGTAGCTATTGTGTCAATACCCAAAACCAACAATGCGGTTGCCGAAAAGGTAGATGGTACCAACATCATGATTGCTGAGTCGGTTTACAGTAGCAACTTAATGGATTTCAAGATATGCTAAATTTCTCCAAAATTGAGAATTACAGCTACTTCTGGGCACCTGTTACAAATCCATACACTGGCGATCTTTAACTGTTCATGTTAAAACTGGTAGATAAGAACGAATTGGATTCGGTGCCCGTTTATATTCCCAAATAGGGGATACAGCCTCGTAGAGAATTAATTAATTAATTAATTAAAGAAATCAAATAATAACAATTTAAAATTTTCAGTATTCACCAACGCCAAAGAACACGAAGATTCCTTGCAAAAGGAGAGGAAGATACGTATATTTTTACCAAACACATTAATGCACTCATACGAATGAAATGTCAATTTTTTTTAAATTATGAGCTTGGAAAAGCAGAGAGGTAGATAAATTTAAATGGGTTTAAAATGTATAACATTATATAAATTGAATGGGAACTTGATTGTCTGGAAAGATTATTTAATGAAAATCCAGAAACACTAGAAGAAAGCAGCGAGAGCATAGGTCATATGATAGAGAAATCAAGATTAAGTATGTCTTCAAAATATTTTGCGTTTTGTATTCACTTTTTGAATAGAGCAGATGTTTTCCTGTTGAACAACCGCATTAATTGAAGGTAAGCCTCTTATCAAAGAATCGCTTTAAAGCATCAGTTTACATTAGATACTTGTTTGTTACAATTACTAAATAGAATCACTGACGGTAATTCTAAAATATTCTTGCTTTAGACAATCAGATGAATAATTTTCTATTTGCTATGAAAGGAAGATAAATGTTTTGCTAGCATTTTTTACACTAAGTGTTTTTGAGAAATTATGATCATTTGAAAGTATAACACTCGGAACGAAGACATACACACAATACGTTTCCGTTTTAAATTAGAATGTGAATTATTAAATATATTACAATGAAGAGTCTGAGGATACGTAACCTTAAACATAGCGAGTAAGAGTTTAAAAATTTGAAGATATTATTGTAGGTAAAGAAGAATTTTTAAAAGTAAAGTAATCTTTGATTGATGAAATTATAAGATTTGATTTGAAACCTAGTAGGGTAAAACCAGATGAAACCAAAATTAATTGGAAGTCAATGATTGTATCAGAATCTGAATCTAGCCAGAGAGTAAAAAATTGAGCCGCAAAATATAAAGTTAGTAAAATTTTAAACAAAAAATGTACAGTAGGCTGATTGTGTACTAATAAAATGGATAGAATATCACGGTTTAAATCATTTAGTGTTTATAAAATTCTTTGTTAGGTTGGTAATTTCATGTATGCAGTTTATCTGAAATGGCACAAAAAGAAACACCTAGCAAAAGCACTACCGTTAATACATATCGTGTCAAGTTTTAACATGTATGTGTGCATACTAGTTTAGGGAAGAATATCAGCACAAAATATTACTTTCAAAGTAAATAATCTATCAATAGCAGCATTTCTTACATATGTAATTATCTTTTTCGTTTTATTTCATATACTCATTAAGAAGAATCTAATTTTGCAACAAATATCTTTATTTTACTCATTCGCCATACCTCAGTATGAGTAAATTTGACTGTAAAGCTACTCTTATTTACTATGATATGATAATAAAGTTCGACCATTAATACAAATTGTTTACTCTGTTTTTTTCCAGTTAAATGCTATAAATAACAAGTAAACCTGTTTAATTGGTCTTAATGTGGCATATATTTATTCAGATCGTCAATAGAGTTTGGTTTCAACTTTTTAACTAAATTATACTACTACAGAATTTGGACTTGAATGATGCCTTGAAGATACCAAAACCGCGGAAACTAATAGACTGAATGTAGAAAGAGTAGAAACTCTCCCTCTACTCAAATTGAGAGCAATGACCCGTGTAAACATGAAATAGAACCCGAACCCGCAAGCCAAAATAAATTTTATGCGCGTTTTTGCTGTGCTTTTGGGGATTACCTACTGCATTTAGATAATCTTTTCTTGCACTACGCAATGTCTGGCTAAATCATCAAGACCAAACAGGATTGGGAACAACTTTGGCACAATTCTCCCAAGCAACTGCCTTGATAAAGTACCTGAGCCTGAAGCGGATTTATTAGCGACACCTTTGGATCTAGCATTTCCTTACGCAGCAGCAGGTCTAAGTAAACTAAAGTTAAGCTAACCTCTGTGTGCATACAATTTATATGCGAAAAATCCAGGTAAACTTGGCGTCGTTGATAGCAGAGTAGACCTCAACATCACTAGTTACATTGAAATAATATGGCGGATGTTTATTCCTATCTACATGGAAAGTAGACAAAATGCAAAAGCAAGGCCGTATTAATTCTGGTAAAAACAATGAAAGCACATGGTAAATCATTTTTCTACAAAATGCTATCATGACTGTTTTTGTATAATAAGAATATTACCAGTAGGAATACACATTTACTCGTGGAGACGTGCTGCTCAGAACGAGGAATGTCAACAGTAACGTGTACAGCAACAACACCAACAAAATAATTTTAAATGATTTTAATTTTGCTGTGAATGACAACGCATCTCCCCACAGCACAGATTATTTGGGTATTAAATTTGTTTTTCTTTCGAGGTTTGTGAAGCTTTTTCGCGTTCTGCTTACGTTTTGGCAATTCTTTACTATTGTCATCCTCGGAGCTCGTTCTAAAATCACTCAAACGGTAACACAGTAAGCGCAGTTGCACAGCACGCAAGTAATTCTCCTCTTCGGCATACCATCATCCTATAAACGATAATACAAATTACTATTAACCAATTCTAGTGTACCTATAACAATTGCACATGCCTACCTATACATTCACATAGCCCTATTTATATATATATATATATATATATATATATATATATATATATATATATATATATTACTATATTCGTCTACATTCAGATTTATGCATCCCACGTTAAACTGGTTTACTATGCGTATTGAGTAAACACTGATATAAAGTCAATTGACCGATCATATTTAGACGAATAATTTGGTTATTTAAATCGTGCCTAGATTACACCAACCTATATATCTAACATCCCTCTGCATCCAGTTAAATTGACCACGGCTATGCTTGTCAAACAATACCAGATCATAAGCCAGCTTGTAAAATTTTACTCACTTATTAAGTTTCATTCCCTGTCCAGTGAATGATTTTTGATTATTGCATGTCTAGACTCGTGTCAATTTACAGACATGTTAATTGATAGATAAATTAATTCCAACTAGTTAGATAGGCAAGATAGTTTATGTTGGTTTATTGTGGTAATAAAGGCTAAAGTAATTTTAACTTGCTATTCGCAGGTGAAACAGAAGAACTGAGGCTAATCCTTAATCGAACACACGTCGAAATAACAAAGGCATTTGAAATGAAATTGTGGGGCAATGCAAAAGGAGAGAAAGGCGAATTAAAGTCATCGAAAAAGGGCTTCATGTATAAATGGCTACTTCAGATCTAATTCCAGACGAGTTATAAGACATTACTCAAAATGAAAAACAGGTCAGATGAAGCTCCATTAATTAAGAAAAGCGGATTAATGAAATACAAAAAATTAAAATATAATGTTGAATGTATTCGCTCTTCTATCTAACTTTTAATCTTTAACTCTGACTATTTCATTCCCCGGATTCCATCGAAAAGCAGATTAAAGAAATTCCAAAAAAAAATTAAATAATAATGTTGAGAATATTTTCTCTTCTATCTAACTTTTAATCTTCAACTCTGATCATTTCATACCTCGGATTCTATCGGTCATCTTTTCTTGCAAAATGCTAATGCTTCATGGAATATTGGGCCTAGAAAATTTTTCAACTCCTCATACTCTCCTAATATTATTCCTTTATTTCATTTAAATCGACTAGCTTATCAACCATGTCTATCTATTGAGGTTATATACAAAGGTATGTTTGCAGACTTCTCAATCTATAGGTTGAAACGATTTATGTCAATGTCTTTCTAGGTCCGATTTATGGGTGACCATGTTTACGGGCTGTTTTATGTTCACTTCTTCTAACCTTAATTTCTTCTCTACATACACCAGGTTATACTATTTCAAAGATATTTCATATACCTTTGATGTAATCAAAGGTATTATTCTTCATCTTTGATTTGGTAGTTTATTGCCTAAGGTGAGTTTGTTTCAATAAAGTTATATTATTATATTTGGCTCCTAATTATCTTATTTTTCTACTTAATTTAGAATTTAGTATTACTGAAGTCCTACGGGTATCTTGAAGATTTAACGAAGGAGTTCATTATTGACATAGCCTTGGAGGAGATACCAGTATCCGGGTGCACCTGACGTAGCACCTTGTAGATATAGATGGCATAAGATTCCTTCCTCCTCCTGCGCTTATTTTTCTTGTCAGTCTTCGGCCGCTTAATCTTGGCAGCCTTCTTCGCAGCTTTACCAGAAACAACCTTTGGTGGCATGACTATAATGCAGATTTTCCTGTGTTTCACGCATCGAAAACGGAATCGAATTTCCATATTACTCCTTCCATTGTCTTAACTATTAATCCATTCCCCTGGAATATTACTTTAAGCGTTTTCATCTACTCATTTCTTTACTTCAAATCAGCTATTATGAGACTTCTCAATACCACACATTTCCAAATACCTATTTTCATACCATACGGGTGATTCTAGCAATAATCAATCAGGATATAACAGGTATATTGTTGACAAAGTAAGCGTAAATATTGAAATTTCATGATCTGTTATTTGTTTTATACTTGCTAAAATCTTTCGCAGAGTCTACATGTTACATATGAAGTAATAATTTTATTCAGAATAAGAAACTGCACGAAAATAATATTTCGGTGTCCGGTTTGGAACACTACTGTCAATGGTATGCTCTTTGCATCAATATATTTGATAACCTTTTAGCCGACGTTTTTGATGCGATGAGTTTACCGTTGATGAAGACATCCGGAATCAAACCACAAATTATTCGGCGTAAGAATGATGGTAGTGGACGTAAAAACCTCTTTCGTAAAACAAGGAACAACTATTTTATCAACTCCCTGTCGCATAAAGGAATATTATTTTTAATATTTAAAAAAAATATATATTTGTAAGATAGCTTTAGCTAGAAATTTCGTTTAAAGTTAATAAAGATGATGGATTTTATAATTCAAAATGACGCTATTACGAAAATTCTTTGTTTGTTTAAATAGACCAAATTGTTACAAATAAATTGTCCATAAAAATATACTAGCTCAAAAAGGCAAGAAAATTTTAATAAAAGAAGCATAACCAACCAAAGTTTCGCATCAGGCTTAGAAATTCCTGAGGTAATTGATTATTTTGTTTTACATTGTTTTTTTTTTAATTTGAACAAAACCAATTCTTTTTCCACGCGGCAAATGTTTAAATCGCTAATATATTGAACGATAATTTTTACTGTTAAATATATCTTCGCTTTTGATATATCATATAACACGACCACTTAGATGTAAAAGTAACTTTTATATATATTTATTTTTATATTGTTTACTTGGTATATAACCACCATAATTCACCTAAAACCTAAATATAGTTATTCGCCAGTGAAGATTGCTCCACTACTGCAGGTATGCAAATTTGTATAGGAGAGTGTACTTTCCTATTTTCCCACATCCCTCACTCAAATATATAGTGGGTAAAGGGCGTAATACCGGCTCTTACTGATAATTCGCCTGTATCCACGAAACGAATTTGCACATAGGATTATACCTTCCTTTCATGCTGATTTTGTTTTATCCTTTCGATCCTATTTGATATAATTGTGCTATAATTGTGATTCTCCATAGTTTACACAGAATCTGCGAAATAAATTTCTGGCTTACCCGTGCAGTGCACAATTTTGTAAAATTAAATTATTAATAACTTGATTGTAAGGCTATCCTAACCAAGGAAATTAAAATTTAGTTTAATAATTTCAATTTTGACAAACTTCTACTTGTTAAAATTTGCTCTCCAGTTTATCGTTTCTATAAAATTAATTAAGTAGCATGACTAATCGCAGAATTAAATCCGACAAGATATGTTTAGGAAACCCCAATGAAAATTATAACAGAATTATTCCACTATCTTTTTAGTCAGAACGCTTATTTTCAGCTGAATTAACTGGACCTTTTTAGGATTTAAGCCCAGGCAATAATTGGAAAATAGCAGATAGAAATACCATAGTGAGAAAATGTAAATACTTAGACAAATAGAAACGCTCCGAAACCTGTTTTTAGCACGAGTCGCCACGGTTAGGTAATAAATACTAGACATGCTTTTTTTTATCTTTCATTAATTTGTTACGTACCAAATCCCTGAAGATCTTGACAAAATTTGTTATTTCAAATATTCCATCATAGAAATGCATTGAAAATTTTTCATGTTACATATGATTGGCTATTTTAATACGAAGATCTATCACCTGTACAAGGATTATGATATTTTTGCTCAATATCAAATATCTCTTATAGTTCAAAATTCGTTAATATCTACCTGGTGTTTTGGCAGAAGTTTGTTCAGCTCAACCAAGCAAAGTTGATTCAGCCCACCAATGACGTTACTGAGTGCGTTGAACCAAAGCGTTCCTGTTTTGGCGTCGTTAGCCACCAACAAACAACTGTGTCTTAGTTCCGGCGATAAAAGTTCGAAGAAAACCGATGAATCAGCTGGCGTCGAAGTTAGGCTAGCTGTTGGGTGAAAAAGTATGTACGAAATAATTTCTCGTATATGCTCGAATGATGATAGATTTTTTATAATTGCAGCTTAGGAAGCAACCATTCATTCTTATCATAAAAATAAGCAATACATTAGATGTGGAAGATCGCATTATATATATATATATATATATATATATATATATATATATATATATATATATATAGGCGTTCACATTTGTTTCGGCTGACACAATTTCGACTACGCCCAACACCAATCACTCTTCCGAGTTTGAAAATACAAAATTTCAATGCAATCTGCATCCAAGTTTATCGGAAAATGGGATTGTATCTGCCGACAATTCTATTTAGACAGTTGCGGCAGCATATTGAATTTACGCTTGTCGTAGCACATACCAACTTCATTGGTGTAAATTAGACTTGTGTTGCACAAACATTTATCACTACACATGTCTTGTACGGCGATAAATATGACAGACCAAAGAAACGCTTTGCAATATTAATTGCAATATATATATATATATATATATATATATATATATAGAATATAATATAATATAATATAATAGAATATCTTTATTTGTATTCAAACCACACATGTTCCATCAAATAGATAATAATATTAGAAAATGTACAATATAAAAAATATATCACATCACATAAATATAACCAATCAGTCTCATATTGATAAGTAAATCTCAATAGGTATGATATACAATATATCAACATCAGAAAATTCAGTAGTAATATCACTGTAAAAATAATGGATTATATAAATAATTATAGATTCATCATCGAAATTCACAGACTTGATTATTCGAAAAATTAAGGTATAAATTTAGTGAAACAGTATGCAAAATGAGAACCGTGACTAGAAATTGTTTATTTGTAGTGATAACTAATATGATGAATTAATGAATAAAATTTCAATTTAATAATACAGAATGTAGAAATAAAAATCTCAAAAAGGTATGTTGCTCATCACAATTATCCTTGTCTTTTATTCAACCACGAGAAAGTATTATCATAATAAAAAAAATTGATCAGTAGGGTTGTAATTTTTTTCTAGTTCAGTACATAAAAATTTAAAAGACATCTTAGATGGAGGCGTTTCTCTAAGCGCCTCTGGCAATTGATTGTACATTTTGTAAATTTTCGAAAAAGGGAGTAACTTTCCCGCAACATTTCCCACCAAAGTCATTTGCTTAAATCTACTATTGTGAGTATTGGGCTGTGTATATATGTGGCAATTGGGCCTGAAGATGGAACGGGGATTTCTGTTCAGAAACGTAGCCAGTAGTCAAAGATGTGATAGAACCGCATTTCCATTGGCACGAATACAAACTCAGTCCGATCGAAGACAAAACGAAATTGGAAATTGTGATCAATCGTATCTTTGTGAAACTGTCCGTGAAAAGCTATTACCCTAGTTTCAACTTCATGACTCTTTTTTATTGGATTCATATAGGTACCAGTCCACTGGTTCAAGTGGAATACTATTATGCAATAGCACATCCTCCGAAGCCATAAATTTTGAAGTGATACAAACTGTAATCTACTGGCGTATATAGTACAGGACAGAGAGCTAATATGTTACACAACTTTTCTTTGTACAGCTTCTAACTTATTTGAAAATCCCTTTTTCAATGAATTCCCAGTAGCGGCAGCATATTCCAGTATCGGTCTAATCAAAATAATATACATTTGTAATTTTAAATCGTTCGATAAGATATTTATATTTATTAGTTCCCATCTGTTCTTAGCACTGCAAACTATTCGTTCAATATATCTCTCAGCAGAAGCTGTACATTGAAAATTCTGTCCCGGGTGATGTTCGAACGCACGGCCTTCCGATTATAAGACTGATGCGCTAACTACTGCGCTACCGAGACTCATATATATATATATATATATATATATATATATATATATATATATATATATATATATATATATATAGAGAGAGAGAGAGAGAGAGAGAGAGAGAGAGAGAGGATAGACAGAGAGAGAGAGAGAGAGTAAGTAAGTAGATTCACAATTTTTGTTTAAATATAACAAGGAGAATTGTTATACAAGGAATAAAATTTATTAATAGATTTTATTTTTACTAGTATTCAATCATTATTGTGGATTCGTTAATATTTTCGCGCATACAATCACAAATTTATATTTATCCTAATCAATCACCTCTTTGCAATATCTTTCTTGCTATAACGAAATGAAAACTGCTTCATTTTCGTAACACCATGTGATGTCTCAACGCATTAATTTTTAATGTGTTCGCAATTACTTGGTTTACAAGTAAACGGTCATTGATTACCCAGGTGGCGGTAAAAATCTTTTAAATAAAGTGTGCGAGCTTTAAGCTAACATATTAACATGATATTTAACAACTCGTCGAAAAACATAGCAAAACTAACGTCAGTTGCACGTAGTGTGTGTTTGACTGACGGTAGTCTTGCTATGCTGCTCAACGACTGGTTGGATACAATGTGAGTTGTGTTAACTCGCACACTTTATATAAAGAATTACTGGGCTTCACGTTTTTTGAGACACGTCTGTTTCTTTTGAAAGTCTGTTGGTTATGCTTCTGTTCCAGTCCAATTTAACTTATTTTTGAATTCCTCTTTGCACGTTTTAGCAGGGGTTAAGCTTACAAATTGCAATAGCTTCAAAAGCCAGAAGCAATTTTCCGATTTTGCTTTGTATAGAACCGAACAACCATTGCTACTGACTACGTGATCTGTGAGTAAAACATATTCGCAAACTGAAGATATCTGTGCAGGAGCTGCACCCGTTTTAAATAATTTTTGGAGAGTCGCTGATTTATTCTTGCTTCAAGTCACATTTTTGATCTGCAAATGTACTGGGCGTTGCAGGAACATTAAAATTTGTATTGTTGGGTCTAACACAACTCTCACAAGTGAAATTCAGAAGGAAGTCAAACTGGACTGCCAGAGAAACATAACGAACAGGACTTGAAAAGTAGCAGACGTGTCTCAACATACGACACACTCGCGATGACACATCATATGGCGTTACGATAAAGAATCTGTCTACATTTCGTAAAATCAAGACAGACAAAGCTAAGTGGGGTTAGGGTTACGATAAACATATAGTTAAACGAACATTCGTTGCGCGGGTGGTGATAACAATTATTATAATCAAGGTTGCGGTCTTGATATAAGCACCTGACCCATTAATTACTTACATATGTCAGTATAATCTAAAAATTGTATAGGGTAGAAAAGGCAATTCATCCAGTAGACCGGTTTCGTCCTTATTGGGAACTCATCATTATGTACTGGCCAGAATTTGCCGCAGACAGGGCTCGAAACTGGGCACGTCTTCTTCATATAGTTATAATTTGATTAGCGAGAATATTGAAAAATCCAGAATAATAGTATTAATTACAGGTAAAAATAATATTTATTAATAAATATTATGGATTACGTTTCTTCTTTCACACACACGCATATATATATATATATATATATATATATATATATATATATATATATATATATATATATATATATATATAGAAAGATTACTTGACGTATTTCGTAATAAAAAGAAAACCGGTCTACTGTATTAATCGCCGTTTATACACTATACAATTCTTTGTTTATACTGACAAATGTATGTAAATAATGGGTCAGGTGCTTATATCAAAATTGAAATTTTAATTTAGTTAATTTTTATCACCGCTCGCACAACCAATGTTCATTTAAATATATAAATGTTCAATACAATGCCACGCCTTCAGGTAGAGTGGTGTTTGTTCTATAATGACAGTCTGGAGGTGGTTAGTTGAAACTAGAGGTTTAATGGTATGTTATATAGGCTTCACCCAAAGGTAATGCTAAACGAGTAATATTAGTTAGTATATAACTTAAAATTGTGTGTAGTGTGCGGCAGGGTGGTTCAGTGGTTTTTAGCAACAGATTCCGAAGCAGACGTGCCCTGGTTCGAGCAATGCCCGCGGCAAATTATGGACACTACGAGAGAAATTCCCAAAAAAGGGAAAAACCGGTCTAGTGAATGAATTGCATTTTCTAAATTACAAAATGCTTACTTTAATGAATTTATTTGGAAAATTTTGCAGAACTAAATTATTATTCAAGCTTACGTGTAGCTTAGATGTTTTAATATATTTTGTTAAAATGGAAAAAATTTTAACAAATAAATTTACTTTCACCTATTCAAAAAGAGTGTCGTCTTTAACTTTAAGGATAACTGATTTATATTTTATATCCTACATATATTTATTACTTTCCACTTTAAACTTTGAGAAATATATTCAGAAATTTACTTGAACATAAATATCACTTTCTATTATCTCTTGGTTGTATACTAACGTAATATCATATCATTTGATCTCATCATTAGCGCATATTAAGAACAAATTGTATAAAATTAGGCATTCGAGTTGTATCTTTACCAGTTCCCTTGGCGATTCTTTGTAGCTAGGTCATTTTTATAGACCTCAATTATGCAGACAAAGTCGAAAATCATTCATTGGTAAAATGGGAAAAATCAAACTAATTCATGTTACGGTCATCAGAAACAACACTTGAAAATCAGCATCAGGTTTAACCGCTACAAAAGACAACTAATCAAATGTTTATAAACATTAACATTAGCAAATTTTAATCGAAGTTCCACCTAAATTAAATACTGGAGAGAAACTATTTTGCGTAAAATTGAAAATTAAACACTATGCGTAGCTTTTATGACTTAGATGATGCTGTATACTGCTGTGAGCCAAATGCTTCCAGGCTCCTTCCGCGATAACAGTTCTGATTTTCCTTGCATACTCTAAATTTTCTGTTTGATCCATACCGGACAGTGTATTGTCGCGTAAAGACGAGGACTGGTGTAGATCGACAAGTGGAATTAGGTGTAACGAAGTGTAGTTTTGCAACGTTTTGCGATTAGTCAAATGAAATTCGACTCGTGATTTATTATGTCTGTAAATCTGAATCAAAAATTTGCTTTCACCACCCGCGCAATCTGTCATTGTTTATTTGACTAACTTTAACAATAATGGTGGAAGCTGAAAAAATTTTTATATTCACAACGTCATAAATATTGTGCTGTCGATATTTTATTTCTGTACAAAGATTGCGAGACTAATAGGGATTAAAGATGCATTTCTCAGATGTTATGCTTAATCAGTGTATTCGCATTTGAATCCAAGTGGTCATTATATTGTCGTAATTTTATGATGACAATGAAAGGTCGATACGTGCCTGTAGGTGTAATTGACATTAGTTTTGCACTGTAGTGCGACTGGTCAAATAAAATCGAATTGGTGCTTGATTTCAGCTCGCAAATTTTTATTAATAAATTGACTTCAACATCAGAACAATATCGAATTTCTTAATGTAATAAATTAAATTAATGTTGCGAAACTCCAAAACTGTTACGTTCTCACCTGTAATAAAATTATTCTGTCGACGTTCAAGTCATGTAAAATTTATTCCTTATTTTTTGTATATCTATTTGTCGGGTTGACACATATTAATTCGCGTGAAGGTGCTTTCTGATGATGAACAATATCGACTCTACCTAAAGGATAGGCTAATCAAGAAACGTTAGTTTGTATATAATTGAAAATTATGTGCAGTGTGCAGCAGGATAGCTCACTAGTTAGAGAACCAGATTCCGAAGCAGACATGCCTATGTTCGAACCCTGTCCGCGGCAAATTCTGGACAGTACGTGATGAGTTCCCAATAAGTATAAAACTGGTCTACTGGATGAACTGCCTTTTCCATGTACATAATGTGTCAGGTTTTTATATCAAGTTCACACCCTTGATTAAAAAGTAATTGTTATCACCGCCCGCGCAGCCCATGTTCGTTTAATTATATAAATGTTCATTTCAATACCACTTCCTCATGTAACGTGGTATCTTTTCTATTATGACAGATTGGGGATGGTTAGTTGGAACTTTAGGGCTACAAAGATGCTATACAAACTCTACATAAAGAAAAGGCTAACCAAGAAACATTAGTTCGTATATAACTGAAAATTGTGTGCAGTGTGCAGCAGGATATCTCACTAGTTGGAGAACCAGATTCCGAAGCAGACGTGCCTAGGATGGAATCCTGTCCGCGGCAAATTCTGCTCAGTATGTGATGAGCTCCCAATAAGGATGAAACTGGTCTACTGGATGAATTACCTTTTCTACACTATAAAATTCTAGTTTATACTGACATGTGTCAGTAATTAATGGGTCAGGTGCTTATATCAAGCTCACAATATTGATTATAGTGAATGTTATCACCACCCGCGCAACCAATGTTTGTTTAATTATATAAATGTTCATTTAAATTCTACTTCCCATGTTATGTGGTATCTGTTCTATAATGACAGATTTGGGATGGTTTGTTGGAACCTTAGGCTAAAAAGTTGCTATAAATGCACTATTTAAAGAAAAGGCTAACCAAGAAACATTAGTTAGTATATAATTGAAAATAGTGTCTAATATGCGCCATGGTGGCTCAGTGGTTAGAGCACCAGATTCTGAAGCAGACGTACCCAGGTTCGGGCTCTGTGCGCGGCAAATTCTGGACAGTACGTGATCAGTTCCTAATATGTAGGAAAATGGTCTACTGGATGAATTGACTTTTCCACACTATAAAATACCTAGTTTATACTGACAAATGTATTTACATAATGGTTCAGGTGCTTATACCAAGATCGCAAACTTGACTAAAAAGTAATTGTTCCCACCGCCCGTGCTATCAATGTTCGTTTAATTTAACAATTACTGCCGCTTGCTATGTAGAACGGCTGAGCTGACACATGGTGAAAAAAATCACACTGCATATGTTTGCCTGGCTCTTTGCAGACTGAGTTTGGTAAAATGCGTAATGCCCCAATCATAAATAATTGAATTAAAAAGGAAGATACGTGAAATATTCTGAATGTATTTTTCCAAATGCATATTTGAAGGCTCACTGAAGATCAGTTTTTCACAAAAAATGGACAGCGCGATCTTAACATTTTCACAGCTATTGCAGCTTGAAATTTAGGATGCACAATTTTAGAATTTGTGGCAGAAGCATTGTGTATTTATTCTCCTGATTGTTTGCGGACTGAGTTAGACAGAATGTATGATGCTCTTATCAAAAATGATTCCCATATCCTATGTTGTAAACGCAAGGCAGGCCTAGCAAAATGTTGCTTTATTGCAGTAACAGGAAATATGTAAACTTTTGTATTTTGCCGATAGTTTAATTCCATGTAGGCATGGGGCTCGGGTCTACTGACCAATAGCCAGTAGTCGAAACAACACCCCTAACTATTTTATAGTCTTTTCGAGTAATGAATAACATTTTGGCTGTAAAATCTCGTTTAAATATGCATAAAATATCATTACAAGAGACGTAATCAAAGTTTTGACACCTTAAAGTGCACCAAAATTATGGTTAAACAGATTTAACCAATTTGTCCAAATTTTGCATACACATTTGTTTAATGTATTGAGAAAACCACTCATTCTCCTAATGATTAATTGCAAATTGGTGGGAAACGAACATGTCTATGTGGTGAAGGGTAAAATGCATAAAGGCTTCCATTTCATCAACTTGTCATATTTCAACTAACAGATTGCAAAGTACGTATATACACTTTAATAATTGTAAATTAAATTAAAATGCGTACATGCGAATTGTGACGTAATAGCGACAATGCTTGTAATTACAAATCTGAGATCAGACATGCATACGATATATGCCTACAGAATTGACGTGATAACCGGACATTAAAGCACGCATGAATTAATATATTGAGCTTTGATTAAAGGTAATCAGAGAATGGGTCATCAGGAAGAAAGATAACGAAAAGTAAAAATCACGCTCACAAACGCATCAAAAGTGCCGATTCAATGGAAAGACACAAATGATGACATGTCGACTGAATTACGATCGTATTAAGGAATTCACTGTGAGTTCTATGCAATCACCATACCAAGTAAATATACCGGTGTTGAAGTTATAACGCCTTTTCTATCCAATACGTTGTTGCGGTTATTGTAACTATATTGGAAATACGCAAGCGCGATATGACGAAAAATACATGTAATCCTTGAATTTATCATAATATATTGTTTTAAGTAGATTCAGGAAAAAAATGTATATATATGAATATATTCGAAGAAGATAGCGCAGCTGATATGGTTTCACAATTAAAAGCAATTGTGCCCCGATTTGAGCTCAGTCCGCGGACAATTCTGGATTATGTTTCTTGAAGGAGTTGCATTGATGCGCACCTGGAATAATTGTAATTACCTGATCTGTGTTTTGACTAACGCAGCTTTCATTGTTCCAGTAATTTTCTTTCATCAATATATTTCGGCCATGCTTACCGTAGGCCTTCATCAGTTGCATTTCACGAAACAAATGAAGCAAGTGTGTTATTTCCTCTAGTCATAATATTTATATACCTCAGACTGACCTTTCATTAGATATTCGCGTGTCACATATGTGTGTGTGTGTGTACATTTTCATAACCGTTGTTTTCATCTAACTAATTTCGACCAGAGTGGCTGAATAATAATTTATCAATTGCATGCAATAACTATTCGTTTTTTTAACACACTCAATGTAAATGACGTAACTGAGATGGGGGAGACCCATAATTCAGAAACACTCGTCATAAAAACATGCCATGAGTGATAAAACCAGAAGTCCGAAAGACTAATGCACATGTTAAATTACAATTCAAACCACTAGGTTGTACTCAAAATAGACAAGTTAATAACAGTTATTGGCGCACGCCACGCATGTGCATGTGTATGTGTATGCATAACTAAAAAACTTGGTTAAATTATTTTTTTGATACACATGTACGTACATCTAAATGAAACTGCAGTCAATAGACATTAATTTACCCTTTGCACGCGTCAGACAAATAGTTATTGCATGCAATTGACAAATTATTATTAGTTAGATGAAAACAACGGTTATGAAAATGTACACACACACATATGTGACAATCGAATATCTAATGAAAAGTCAGTCTGAGGTATATAAATATTATGACTAGGGGAAATAACACACTTGCTTCATTTGTTTCGTGAAATGCAACTGATGAAGGCCTACGGTAAGCTACGCCGAAATATCTTGATGAAAGAAAATTACTGGAACAATGAAAGCTGCGTTAGTCAAAACGCAGATCAGGTAATAAATTCTGGATAATGATTTAAAAGATTTAATATAGTCAAAACATTTTCCGGCGGTAGCAAAGTCTAATCCAAATACATAAATTGGTGTATGCCATCAAATTTTTTTAATGTATAGGAGGAGTGACTAGTGAGAACATCATGCCATAAGAGAATGCACCTGAAGGAAACGCTAACCAGAAAACGTAAGTTAGGATATAATTTAAAGCTACACGTTGCCTGCTGTAGGTTGGCGCAGTGGGTAGAGTCATAGACTGCGTAGCAGTCGTGCCCAAGTTTGAGCCCTATTTTCGGCAAAATTCTGTAAAGCACTTGAAAAGTTCATAAAGAAGACGAAACCGGTCGACTACATAAATATATCTTCCTACATTATCCAATGCTTAGTTTAAGCTGGTAAATTTAGACAAAATGGGATTTGAACAATTGTTACCCCCGTCCGCGCAGTCAATGCTGATTTAATTATATAAATGTTCAATTCAATATCACTTCCCCAGGTAGCGTTGGGTCTTTAGTATAATAACAGATTTCGGGTGACTAGTTGGAATTTTAGTCCAAACGAGATGTCTGATGCGGTCCACCTTAAATTATCGCTACCTAAATATAGAATGTTATTATGCTACTGAAAATTATATGCAGCTTGCGATAGGGTAGTGTAGTGGATAGGGTCGCAAACACCGTTGCAATCGTGCCAAGGTTCGAGCTCTGACTTCGATAAAATTCCAGAAAATAATTAACGAATTATGTTTTTTGTGCTACCGTTCTTTCTTTAATTTGTTGAAATAAAATCGAAGGTCTGAAGAGGGATGTCCGAAAACACAGCAGACCAACCTCAACGAACATTCAATCGGATTGGCAACGAATTGAAGAGAAAAGAACAGGTGCACAAACAGAATCACAACCATTGGTAACGGCAACAGAAATTTCATGAAAATCTGAACATTCAACACTGCAATCCGTACACCCTGCCTGTTACAAAAGGGACAGAATGCAAATGAAGAGGCAGACAAAACGAAAAACGAAATTCTGATAAACAGATTTGTACACGTAACAGCCAACAGAGTGAAAATTTGGTAAAATTGAATTCATCAATACAAGAATGACCAAATCTCAGATATTACTCTTCAACACAAAGAGAATGATCTCTACACGCATACAGACACACACAAACACATACGCATATACACTTAAAAATCTGTCAAAACAAGACATTGAAATAAAATGGAACATCAGACAAGTCGCCATCCTCATTAACAAATGAATTCCCCGGATGTAAAAAAATGATTGATCGTAAAGTGTAGATTATACCCGAAATAAACTGTCATTATCCACTTTGTTAGTAAATTTGTTTTCTATTCCAAAAACATATATAATGTGTAATATTTGAAATCAATGAGCATTATAAAGAATATATATATATATATATATATATATATATACATATATATATATATATACATATATATGAGAGATTTAAGTTTACAATTGATTATGCTAGTGGTAACAAATCTGACTCGCTTTTACTCCTGTTCTGTTTTGGCTGGTTGGTAAGTGTGTATGCGTTTGTGATTGTGTGTGTGCGTGTTTGTATGTAAAGGTCATTCTTGCAGTATTGCAAAGTGATGTCTGAGATCTGGTCATTATTGTTTTGATGGCTTGAGAATTAACCATTTGTGCGCATTGTTCACTGTTACATGTACGAGTGCTATTTTTCCCTGTGTAGTTGATCGTTTCACCTTGTTGCGCAAATACGTATTTTGCACATGGTAACAGCGCCAGTGTGGATTGAAGTGTTGACCGCTCATATTGTTTGGAAACTTCTGTCACCGTATGCGCCTCTGTTATTTCCACTTCAGTTTGTTGCCAATCCGATTGTATGTTTGTTGATTCTAGTCGAGGGCCTGTTTGGTCTTGACTGGATACTAGTAGATTGTTGTTGAATTTTGTTATTCTTGGCCAGTCGATTAGAATATCATGTTGATGAAACTTTTGAATATTAAGGTCAGGTGCTTGTTGTTTTATATAAAGGGCTTCATAAATAAATAATACTTTTTCTGATTTTGCTTTATGTAGAATTGTGAAATTGGTCGAATTGACAGGGTGCCCCGTTGCCAATATATGATCGGAAATAGCTGATTTTCCTGACGGTGCCAAGCCTTTGTTAATCAATTTCTGTGGCAAATGTTGCTGGATTCTGCTTATCAATTGCTTCTTCGTACGTCCGATATATGTGCTACCGCACATACATGAGAATTTGTAGACTATGAATGATTTGGAGAGAATTGGCAATTGATCTTTGGCATCCAACCTCATGATTCTCTGTGTACTAAATGTCATATTAACTTTAACACTGGGAAAGTTCTCCTTAGTTATTCTATTCAGCCGGCGTGCAATTATTGAGGCTGGTACGTCCCCCCATAAATTTCCTACGAACCCAGACGCTTTTATTCACAATTATTCAAAAGTGATCTTGTCAAATCACTAGAAAGAATTACTCGCCTTAGGAGCAAAATTCTGCGTAGTCAAGAAAAACCTAAGTGAAAGTGACATTAATGACATTCAGGCTGGAACGGAAAATTTCTACAATGACATAACGAAAGACACCGCCCCACAAGCATTCAATGGACAAGGACTGAAATCTGAGATAGTAAGCGCACTAGAACAATACAAGAAGGAATTCAATGGCAGCCAAATCATCAAAAAACAGCATATTGACGAACTCAGAAAACTACAATCAGACAAATCCATACGACTTGCCACACCCGACAAAGGATCAGGAATTGTTATACTTGAAGCCGACGCTTATAGGAAGTCCATGAACGATATAATAAATGATCAATCTAAATTTAAGCATGACATCAAACAGAAAGATGATTCAACAAACATCGAATCAAGAATTAATGCAATTTTGAAAAAGATGGAAAAACACGTTTTAACATCGATGGCTGACTCCGATATTAGATCAAAACTCACAGAAGACATCCAAAAGGCAAAACCCGTCGGAACAAACACCGCAAGATTGTACGGCAAACCAAAAACTCATAAAGCCGTGACAGCCTCAGGAGCTCCTTCGATGCGGCCCATTATGTCAATGATCAACGCTCCACAACATAAACCAGCCAAATTTCTCTGCAAACTACTTGAACCAATACGGAGCATCATAAACGCCAACACTATCAAGGACTCCTTCGAACTAGCAAATGAATTGAAGGGGAAGAACATCCTACAAAATAAAATGGTCTCGCTTGAGTGTCTCATCCTTATTTACAAATATACCACTGGATAAGACAACGGAGATCTTGTGTGACCTCATCAAAAATGAGTTCTTTGATTTCCCTATAGACACCAATGCCTTCAAAGACCTCATATTAACATGTACTAAAAACGTGCAATTTATATTTGAAGGGATATACAACCGCCAGATCAATGGTGTAGCTATGGGAAGTTGCATCGCACCCCTCCTAGCAGATGTATACATGTATCATCTGGAAAAAACGAGCCTAAAATGTATAATTGACCAGTGCGCACTCTACAAAAGGTATGTAGATGATATCTTATTGTTCATCTCAGAAACAGCAGACCCTTCCGAAATCCTCAAACGAGCAAATGGAGCCGATCCAGACATCAAATTCACTGTCGAGGTAGAGAAAGACGACAGTTTTCCCTTCCTTGACATCAAACTCACTCGAGAAGAAAACGGGGATTTGACACTGGCCATATATAGAAAATCCACTTTCACCGGACAATACATTCACTACAACAGTAGTGTGCCAAAATCCCACAAAAGAAACTTAGTAAACAGCCTAGCAAACAGAATCAGGAAGATCTGCTCTGAACACAAGATTGAGGAAGAACTGGGCTACCTCAGGAAAATTTTGCTAATGAACAACTACCCAGAGCGTTTCATTGATGTCAACATCAGACCACGGCAGATTCGTACTAGAGAGGATACAGTCAAGCAGGTTTTCCTAAACTTACCATTTAGAGGCGACGTACCAGCCTCAATAATTGCACGGCGGCTGAATAGAATAACTAAGGAGAACTTTCCCAGTGTTAAAGTTAATATGACATTTAGTACACAGAGAATCATGAGGTTGGATGCCAAAGATCAATTGCCAATTCTCTCCAAATCATTCAATAGTCTACAAATTCTCATTTATGTGCGGTAGCACATATATCGGACGTACGAAGGAGCAATTGATAAGCAGAATGCAGCAACATTTGCCACAGAAATTGATTAACAAAGGCTTGGCACCGTCAGGAAAATCAGCTATTTCCGATCATATATTGGCAACGGGGCACCCTGTCAATTCGACCAATTTCACAATTCTACATAAAGCAAAATCAGAAAAATTATTATTTATTTATGAAGCCCTTTATATAAAACAATAAGCACCTGACCTTAATATTCAAAAGTTTCATCAACATGATATTCTAATCGACTGGCCAAGAATAACAAAATTCAACAACAATCTACTAGTATCCAGTCAAGACCAAACAGGCCCTCGACTAGAATCTACAAATATACAATCGGATTGGCAACAAACTGAAGTGGAAATAACAGAGGCGCATATGGTGACAGAAGTTTCCAAACAATATGAGCGGTCAACACTTCAATCCACACTGGCGCTGTTACCATGTGCAAAATACGTATTTGCGCAACAAGGTGAAACAATCAACTACACAGGGAAAAATAGCACTCGTATATGTAACAGTGAACAATGCGCACAAATGGTTAATTCTCAAGCCATCAAAACAATAATGACCAGATCTCAGACATCACTTTGCAATACTGCGAGAATGACCTTTACATGCAGACACGCACCCACACAAATACAAACGCATACACACTTACCAACCAGCCAAAACAAAAAGTAGCAGTAAAAGCGAGTCAGATTTGTTACTACTACCATAATCAATTGTAAACCCAAAATGTATATATATGTATGATTGTAAAGCGAAGATTAGTATTCACGAAATAAATGGCCTTTATCCGCTTTGTTATTAATGTTTTTTCTTCCTAATTAGACATATATGTATATATGTATATTGATCGTTCCTTTTTTCACCATTTTTTAAAATTTAAGAACAAAACAACGTATATATATATATATATATATATATATATATATATATATATATATATATATATATAGCATGGCTATGTTCAGAGTAATTTTATTTTTATGTATAGAATACTATTTTAAGTTTGCCAGTCTTGTTTGTAACACGACTAATGTTTAGTCAATTTATTCATGTATGTACAGAAAACTCTTTTCAGTGGTTAATTTATTTTGTGAATACTCAACGACAGAGACGTATTACTTAGCCATGAATTCCTTGCATATCCATTTTATTAGGTGAATGAGCATTTGTCTTAAATACTGTTTGTTGCGAAGAACTTATATATATGCAAGTATGTATTAGGTGTTGCAAACCTATTAACAAATTAGTTCAATTGTGACCAGAAGGATAAACCAAAGGCAGCATGAACGGAAAGTATAATCTCATGCACATTCGTTTCGTGCTTACTGGCGACTCATCAGTAGGAGCCGGTATTACGCCCTTTAATCACTATATATTTGGTAGAAGAATGTGGAATAATAGGACGGTATTCCACATTCTTCTACCAAATATATAGTGGTTAAAGGGATCGTAATACCGGCTCCTACTGATGAGTCGCCAGTAAGCACACATAAACGAATGTGCATGAGATTATACTTTTCGTTTATGCTGTCTTTGGTTTATCCTTCTGGTCACAATTGAACTAATTTGTTAATAGGTTCGCAAAACCTAATACATATGAGCATTTGTCTTATTGCGGTTTTATTTGTATTTATTTTCAGCATTCGTATTTGAGCTTATAATTAATTACGGATCGACTTGAAAGTGCGTAATTTGTGTGATTTTTTTCGTGTACAGTGAGAAACACACCTGACCGCACACAGACACACCCCTACCTACTAGCAAGTCAGCACGCAATTGCAGATTCACCTCTCAAAACGCTTTAAAATACAAAAAATCTTAAAAGAAGACCAACCAACAAGTCACCAAACATCAAAACTGTTGTTATTCCTTCGTATTGACGAATTTCTACCTTCCATTGTTCCAATCAGACACAACGGTAACTGATTAACAAAGATCGAACCACAATTCATGCAAAAATTCTTTTAAACCAAATATGCGGCTCTAAGTCCCAGCAGACGTTTATATATTTTGCTTCATTGCAAATGTTGGCTGCATAATATTTTTGCAATAAAAAAACAAACGATGTTTGTATCTTCCGTTACATGTAAATGAAATGTCAAATTCAACAATCTTTGATTTCGTGGGTAGTGATAAGAATTACGGAAGTAATTTTTGCGAACATGAGATAAATACTAATGAAATTTTAAAGAATCAGTCACACAGATTTTTAAACTACGGCCAGTGACACTTAATGGCGCGTTTAAACCTTCCATGATTATCTTCGTATCACGACGACAAACTGACTAACGCGAAGCAAATTAAACTGCATACATAAGGAATGGAAAATTATGTACATAAAATGGATAGAGTTTTTTATTTAGCTGGCAATTTTTTTTATTAGTTAAAAGAATATCCCCACCCGCACAATAAATAATTGTTTAATTTTATAACATAAAATTAGATTATTTCTCATTCACTTAATCAAATGGAAACCCATGACATTGATAATTAAATGCACGTATACGTGTTTGAACTTATTCAGCAAAAAAAATTGTCCATTTTAATAAATATACTCTTTACCACGCAGTTTTTCTAGCAATAAACTATTTTTAACACTCAAAATTAATCGATATTTTATACAAATATATATTCCTGATCTTACACTGATATTAATTTTTATAATGCCAGTTAATCAAAGCATAATGCTGTAGTTTGTTAATATAACGCTACCAAGTATTCGGCGACCATTAAAATTTAAAGTTGAATCAAAATAATTTAATTTTCAATACGACAACTGCATGAGAAAATTAATAAACCTGAGAGATAACAGAAAAGGATCATGCGGCATTGTTTTTTCTAGTTCGTTTGAATAGAAGTTTTTAATAAACCTTTCGATTTATAAAGGTTGTGAATTCGGTTTGGTCTTTGCTAGTCAGTTTTCTGTCGTAATCTGAGGATGATCGTGGAAGGTCGAAACGCGTCAGTGCGTGCGAATGGCGGTAGTTTTGCTATGTTGTTCGACGACTGGCTAAATACAATGGGATTGGTGTTTACTTCAAGCTCGCAAACTTGATTTAAAGAAATGAAGTGTGGAAGATGGCTTTCTTTCTTTGATCTATATCAGTGTTCTTTTACAATTTATTCATTTATTGTCATTTGATAGCTCACATTAATGGTTTTAGTGTACACATTAATCTTAATATCTCCAAATAAACCGAGGTTTTCACTTCGAATAACCAAATATGTCTACAGAGTAATCTTTATATATAAATATATATATACTGGCTAATATTGATGGATGACAAATAAGAATGAGCCTGTCCAAATGATAAATTGCATTTTCGATGTTATGCAATGCAAAGTTTATTCTGACAATATGTGTAAAAGCAATAATTCTCTAGGTAGAAAAACACTTGTTTAATAGATCAAAACATATTCATTTGTAAATATATTTTGGGAAAATTTACCTAACAATAATGTGTTTAAGCTTATCAATAAAAAAAATTAAATTATACTTTGAGTAAACAATGTTTTCCAAGTGAACGAATGTAACATTGCTGAGGTTATATTATAAATGTCACATGTGTAGATGTTCTTTGTTTTGCATTAGCGAGTAATTCACTGTGTCTCGTTAGATGACTTGTTTTCTAGTTATCTGGAGCCTACTCATTTGTTTCGTGTCAGCTAGTTTCTTGTTTATGCTGGGCGTATCGTTTGATTGAGACACAATATATATATATATATATATATATATATATATATATATATATATATATTCAGAAAAACTCGACTACTACGCATTATTTTACGTTGAAATGTCAATACCAGCAAGCAGGGTTTTATTCGCGAAGCTTTGATTGTAATTTCATAGACAAGATTTTGCTCAAAAAATACTGCATCCGTCCATTCTTCGGTACAAATTAGGCAAATCTGTCACAACAGCTTTACTATTTTCGATGCCCAGCAAAGTAATTTTAACCAAACGGTTATTTTGCTAACTTATCAAACTATGCTTGTAAATGCTTTCACTTTCTAGAAAATTTCTACGCTTTTAGATATGTTAATCAACAAATTAGCTTTTAAAAACTTGTTTTTCTATAAGAAATAATGGCTTACGATTTTGAGAACTTCCTTTTTCTGTTGAGAAGTCTCCCTCACAGATTTTTTCTTCGCCCAGTGGACAAAGCATCGCCAAACGAAGAGGGATTACACCACAATTAAGGTTGACACTGGAGCTGATTTGCTGAGCGTTGTAGCCCGGCACAGAGGCTAATAAATCGCCACTAGACTGATTTAACTTTTCGCCAGCAGGATTTGCAGTTGAATTGAATTTGTTGTATGCAATTGATGGAGTCCAAGTAAAGTCGGTAGAACTGATTATAGCACCATCTGGTGTGACTACACTCGAAGACCTGTATTGAGAGAAAAATAAAATGTTTAATAATATTTATCCTCACTGGTTTATTCAATTACACTCACAACTAATAATAGCAGGGCGTTTTAGAGATAATCAAACGTCTTAATCGGTTTCTTACGCAGATAATAGAAGGGATTCTAGGCCACCTAAAAATCGAGCATTTGTAAATAGGCAGTTTAAGCTTGAAATCTTATATTAGAAATGCTTGAAATTTTTAATCTGAATACAATCATTTTATTCTTGTATGACTGAGAGGAATGCATATATATATATATATATATATATATATATATATATATATATATATATATTACACTTTTTGTTCTGGCAACATTTTTTCTGAGGTTTTGTGTAATTGGCTCAATTCATGTGCTAGTAAAACAAGTTGGACAGGTGATATATTTTGTAATTTGCAACCTTCAAATCAAATAGAACGAGTTTTCGACAAAACCATTAGAGTGTCCACCAAAATTGTATTATTATACCAATGCAGACTCAGTTGTCTGTTTCACTTCGGCCGCTCATGATCCATGAAACGGCTCAACGTTAACATAATTCTATCAAAAATAAGGATTTTATAAATTATTTAATGTGCCGATTAGCATACATTCTAAACCTTCCTGATAAATAATTCTAGATCCCATGTTTAATTTTACCCGTTCGAAATAATTCTACTATTTGTTTTCGTCGCTGGGCAGATTTTATTTACATAACCGTTAAGGTATGCGTTTATAACGTCAACGCGCAAACTTGTAGTTCATGTTGCTTAAAATTAATGTTCATGATGGAAAATATACTGTGCAGGTAGTATACATTCAAGCCTAATCCACGTCACTCAGTTTGCCGTTCTACACTGATGAAGATCATGGAAAGTCGAATTGCGCCAGTTCGTGTAACAGAAGGTAGTGCTTTTGTTCGACAACTGGTTAAATAAAACTTTATTGATGTTCATTCTAAGCTGAAAAATATTAATTAAAGAATTTTTATCACCACCTGTATATATATGATTTGCTGCGGAAAACCAGTATATGCAATTGGGTATTAAGTATTCCGTTCCTGGTTAAAAATTAGTTCAAATAAGACTAGAATGATATACAAATTTTGGAATGAACAATAGGTATTAGCTCAAGTAGACGCGCGTTTTGCATTCACGAACGACTCATCACTCGGAGCCGGTGCTACGCCTTTAACCCATAGCATATTTGGTTAAGGAATTTGGGACAGGTGGACAGAGCAATTTCCAATACAAATGTGTATTCAGGCAGTAATGTAGTTAACTTTATCTAAAGACTTTGAAAATGTGACTTTAAAGCCATTTCACAATCTATAGCGTATATTTCAAATCTGTAAATGTTACCAACACAATGCATTTCGTGATGCACCAAATTTTTCCCAAATTACTAATTACTACTCGTGAACACCTGTTACTTCAACAGATTCATAGCGTGTAGATGATACCAGTTTCTTCGTTTTTGTGTGAAAAATTAAAATGTAGCATTTTAGTTTACATAAAGTCTACAAATGTGATTTAAAAACTATTTATCACCATCTGTGCCATAATAAATTGAATACTCCAATAATTTAGAGACGTATGACAAAATCTAAAAAATTCATCTTTCCTGTTGTCATAGGACTTCTGCAGTTCACGTTTGCCGCTAAGTAAAATGTAAGCAAGACTTATAGGATGTGGGCATGTTAATATTTAAATTTAATCGGTATTAGTCAGTTCGTCATTGTGGTCTGATGATGAGCAAGCAATATCGAAGCATCTCACTACGTTCATCTGAAGGTAGTTTTGCAATCGTCGTGCTGGTTTGCTTCATTCGTGCAAATTTGAATTAGACAGTGCATTGTGGTTATGCCATGGAAAACATTTTTATACGGATATTATTGAGCAAATGGATGGATTGCGTTTCACATTTTCTGGGTTTTGGCGTAACGTCAAGCGTTTAAATTCTACTTTAAGAAATTATCCGATTTCACTGAATTGTTTATGCAGGTTTACAAGTACACAAGAGCGCCTCTGAATTTGATCACATTTTTCCTAATATCATCGTACATTTTTAAATAAAAATCGTATTATATTACCAGATATTTTGGCATAATTTTTATAAATCCTCGATATAGCTAGTAGAAAAATGTTTTACTAAAGTATCGGACGATACAAAAAATACAACATAAAAGCTATTCTAGCTCGAGGATGCACGTGTCTTTTCCTAGTTTGCAGCCAAACAGTAATATCGGCTGAAATGTCTCATGCCCAAAATATAGTTATAAAGTTATGTGGGACAAAACATCATTGTATAAAAGCAATGCCAGGATCACCCAAGTACTACGCAGAGTTCAAACGTGAATATGGAGTTCAGGATATCCAAAATTTGCTGTTTGAGGCAGATCCGATATGTGAGAAAGAGGTAATAGCACGCAGTCTTCCAAACGATCGGTATAATAATACAATTTTACTGGAGCCGATAACAGTTACAATCTCCGTGAGCCGGAGACCGCGCTACGCTCGAAACTTGCTCTTTGATTGTTAACGTCATGCGTTGCAAGAAGACAGTTTAATAACCGTATCTTATGCATATTCTGGCCAACTAGGTGTGAATATAGCAAGCGGTAATTCAATGACACACGTCATTGAACACATTATAGAAACTGTATAGGAGCTGAGAAAAATACAAGCAACCTGCTTAAACAGATGGAAAATTATCAAGAAGTATGAAGAAATAGAATTCTGAGAACCTACGTCAACAACAGCCCCCATGCTGGTCTGGATGTACAGTTTTTATTGCCCCATTTTGCAAAATAACTCCAAAATATAGTTAAAAATAATATTTTTATATTGTTGATTGCTTTACCAATTGATTAAATGCATTGAAATACTTATTTTCTAGATTAATTTTTATCATTTAGCCTAACAACATTTTCTTTACCTAACCTTTGCTCCATAAATAGCATTTTTTTAATTTCGGTCATTCTTTATCCAATTGTTCAATCTTATATTTTTGTTTAAAAGTTAAATTTTATGGACACATTAGAAATAAAGAAAATTTATCAACATACACCTAATTAATTCATTAGCCCATTAGTTTGTCGCATTCATTTTATATTCATATATATTATATTGAATAGGACATTCATCTGTCTTTCTCCCACTGATGATTTATAGTTGATTATTGTTGGCTCATTCGGACATATCTATTATTTTCTCCACGACATTGAACTGCACAGGCACGTAAAAGCACATGTATCTACGCCCAGATAAGCGTCTATTAATTATTTTTCAGTTGAATGAAACTATTTTTAAATCGTTTAGCATAAACCGAAATATATACTATGTCTGCTTTACTTGACGTATCAGTCTCAGTTACGCGTAAATAAATATTAAAATGAAAATTGATGCCACTGCAAAACGTCGATCAAAACCCAATCGAAGTTAAACGTTAATCGTTCTCCAGCACGCACTATTTTATCAAAACAGACTCCATATGCGTCATAATACTCTTGCTCCTAGTCATCCGTATAAATAGCAACACATCAGCAGTAAAGAAACGGGTGTATATCTGAGGAATTAAAATGAAAAAAATATATGATACTTTGTGTAGAATCTGTAAAGTAACACCGTCATCTATTCCTCTTAAATTTTTATGCATAAGGAAGTGAGCCATAATGCGGAAATAGAGAAAGCAAAAGATTTTCCCTCAACTGTCTTCCGATATTCTTGCATACTACGGGATTGGTCGAATAAAATAGGACTAGTGTTAATTTTAAGTCCGCAAATGAGATTACACTAAATGGATAAAGAACTAGACAACTTAAATCTTGTTCATTAAGTTAAACCTCAATCCCACTGCAATTTATCGAGTGATGATGTTAACTATACTTCCCAAACCTTTTTGATACCAGCTACTTTTTTCATTCTATTTACGTTAAATAAACGGATTCAAGTTTTGTTACCCTGAATTAGTGTTTATCTTTAAAGCTTCAATTTAATTTAGGTCCGTTGTAGTATAAAACTCGGCATATTATATTTCTGAATTCCTCGATAAAGGTAGAAAACTGTATGATTTTAAAAAATAAAAGAATTTACAGTTTCTTGCTGTACTTAGTGAATGCACACCGCTTACATTTGAAAATAGGGCGAAACCTCGGGCAAATGTTGTACTTCCATCTCAACAAATCGACTGGCCTTTTTTAGGGCTTTAACCGCATCATCATGTGAAGCCTCCGACAGGTCTCGGCCATTGACTGAAAGAATAACATCGCCAAGGAACAACTGCTTTGATTTTTCAGCCGCCATATCCTTAAATTGCATATGAAAAAATAGTCAAAATTTTATAAGAATAATAAGAATGATAATAATTTGTAGTGCTACACATGAGAACATTCCTCAAATCTTTTACAACGATTTTTTTTCAATATGTCCTACTCGTCGCAAAATTTACGCCAACTTTATAAATAACCAATGTAATAAATCTGAATTGTTCCATATCCCATATAAAAAATCAGTTAGAATTCATACTTTTGAAATGCGTATATAGTACTAAACTATAGGGCATTAAGTCTACAGTACATTTTATTTTATAAGCATAAAGTTATAACATTTTTTGCAACATAGACCAACATAGCAGTATTTACAGCTAATGACATAATTAGTGGAAATATAATAATTAATACTTCAGCTTTAAGAAATAATAAAATTCGTCCCATATTATTTATCAACGCATCTACATAAAAAATTCTATTTCTTTTAAATTCACATATATAAAATCAAAATATCCTAAATGTATTGTCTGCAAGTGTGACTAAGTTAAACCTTGTTGCAATAATTTATTTAGCTCTATTTTGTCATGCATACCAGCATCAGAAAAGAGGACTTTCTGATTTACCAAGGGTCTAGAAGAGATTAAATTTTCTGACTGTAAAGATATTACTGTAATGCAATTTGTTTGTTAGTAAAGATGTAAAGAAAATGTCAAAATGTTTAACGTCTCTCTTTTGGATTTTTTAAATCAAGTTTACGAGCTTGAAGTTAACACCAATCCCATTGTATTTAACCAGTCGTCGAACAAATAACAAAAATACCGCCAGCTGCAACGCACTGACGCGTTTCGACCTTCCATGATCATCATCAGAGTACGACGGCAAATTGACAAGCGAGGATCAAACCACATTGAATATATATGGAAATCAAATTTAGATATGCGGCTCTCACCTCTAGCAGTCTCGCATACATTGAACTTGACTGGAAATGTCGGCTGCACAATTTCTTTGGATTGTTTATTTTGTTGCGTTTTATTTTTGTGCGTATGGTTTCAAACCTGAAGATGGGACTGGAAATAAGGCCTCGAAAATTAGGAAAAAGAAGAGTGGAAACTCTTGTGCCAGCTTCATTATCAGACAAGCAACTGATGGAAGGCTTAAAAAAGAAGGGAAAATCGAGAACCCATCAATCAAGAACAAAATCGAAGCACCTGATAATGTAAAACATTCAAGATTTTACCGACCTACGAGTGCTATCAATTGTCCCGCACAAGAAAAATACGGTCAAATCCACAACAAAAAGGACAGCACTGAGAAAAGTTATTCAACATTTAAGGTAAACCTTGCTTAAATAATATTTTAACTCTAATTTAACATGCATACCAGCATCAGAAATTAGGAATTTTTGGTTCATCAAGGATCTAGAGGAGATTAAATTTGCTGACCGTAAAGATATTATTGTAATGCACCTTGTTTGTTATTAAAACTGTAAAGAAAATGTCAAAATTTTTAACGTCTATCTTTTGGATTGTTTATTTTGTCTATTCTTATGAAAACAGTATGGAAATCTTATTGTTTGGTAAATTTTCGGTCGTTACGAAAGTTTCCTTGCAAAAATAAATATGACAGAATTATCTAATCTACCATACAGTTTCCCATATCAATAGAAAAATAAAATGTAATTTGAAGTAAATGACCATTCAAGTTGAAAAGTAATTTTACATAGTCATTAGTGTCATTCGCATATGTCAAGATAAAAAGATTTCTTTCCCAAAAAAACAAAGCTTTGTTTACATTTTTTTCGCAAAGTTACTACGTAGAAAATCATTTGCATAGTTTAAAAGACAAAGAAACAACAAATTAAATTAACGTGTCTGTAAAATGAAACCTTCAACCATTTTAGTGAAGCATTTTGAATTTGGTTGAAATTTAGTAAACGACACTCTTTCACCAACTGTTAGAGCATTTATAATCTTGTGAATAAATGCGTGACGTTTAAATAATATGTTGCACAATCGCAGACATGTATTCAGCATTCGATTCGGTATTACTTTTAAATTAAAATGTTACAGTTAAATACTGTTTGTTGCGAAGATTTGATATATATGCAAGTATGTATTAGGTTTTGTGAACCTAGTAACAAATTAATTCAGTTGTGACCAGAAGGATAAACCAAAGGCAGCATGAACGGAAAGTATAATCTCATGCACATTGGTTTCTTGCATCGCTCCTCTATTTGCCTGCTTTTCTAGATAACTATTTTAATAGTTCCTTCGGTCCGTTACTGAGGATATCCATTCGTCTATGCACAGTTTTCTGTTTTATTGTAATCTTTGTCTTTCAATTCTGAACCAATCAGCTCATTAATTTTTAAAATGTAATTGAAAACCGTTGTCAATTGATACTACAATGTCATATAATGGGTACAACGCAAACAATTTGCAGGCACGGTTGGTGTATGGTAATTTATTATTTTTAATTGGCCATAAAAATATTTATTTTAAACGTAAGCAATGGTCTTTTTATGGTCTGACCTTAGACAGAATTTAAATTGTAGCTTGCATAGACAATCGACTTATATTAAAGTGGCATGCAATATAAAGAAGGGTTTGCTAATTACTTGTCTGATAATTTTTTTTAAAGCGTTTAGCTGTTTTTCTGCCAAGGCGTGCTTTTCTCTGCATTTAAACCATTTCTGATATAAATCACGGGTTACCCCCGTTTGTTTGTGGGAAGAAATTAATTCCATCGTTCACCAAATAAACGTTATCTTCAGTAGGGTGACTATTGTGTGAGCGAGGTTCTATTACCTTTTCACTTAATAATGAGAATTTCTGCTGAAGTTTTTCTACCACATCCTCCTCGCCTCTGAGAATTCAGAATAATTTATTGTCCAAACGTATGTCATTTTTACAAAAACTTAGAAAATTAATCCCACAGAAGGCATCTGTTTATGTAACTTTTGCAGATAATAAATATTAATGGACTGCGTACGTTCACAGAAGATATGCTATACCGTTAATCACGGCAATATGTGGTCTAACTTAGTCATTCACCTGCGCCAATAATTGAATTCATATGTGAATTAAATTGATTATCGTCCCAAGCTATTAATTATGGCCCTATAGCAATTCAAATGCTGGCTCAAAATCAACATTGCACTAATTCGAGGGATGTATTCCATAACTTCGGCTCATCAAAAGTGCCTCCATTGTTAACTGATCGATTGGTGTTTTTGATAAGTTAAGCACAAATTTATCAATATCAGTCGGTATTTAATCACAGAAACCTCCGGGTTTTATACCATTTTCTAAATTCTTCAATATTCTTGTTTTTTATTTCGTCATAACAGCTGGCAAAAGCATCAGTGATCTTATTCTTGCAAAAAGGTTTAGTTCATCCAATACACACGAAACACACCCGATTCTAGCCTGTAACACTACTTTATCTTCCATTAACTTTTCAATTTTCGAATACGCTAACCTTGCAAGATTACTTCGTTTGACCCATAGTTTAGACTTGCGTAAACTTCGCAACAAATTACCTGGAAAATGTAATTTCTTCATACGCTGATAATAATGTTCTTTTCGCAATAACGTTCTTTGTGCTCTACATTTTAACGTCACTAGTTCATTTAGTTTTCTAGCCAGATACATAGACTTATGGATAAACAAATTGCAATTGGATTTATGCAAGCAGAAGAAGCATGTTCAAGCATTAAGCTTGAACAGGAGGTGATGGACGCAATTGATTAGTTGTGAACTTATTTCACATACTCTGTATGTTAATATTTTTCTATCTTGTTTTGCCTTTCTTTTTAGATATAAAGAGATGTTCATTTTTAGATAATTGAGAAGAAAATAAGAAAGAATCGTTTGTTGTATTTGATAAAATTGCTTTTTATTGTTGCACATGGAAATGTTATTATGAATTTACTCATTGTTTGTTTTGCTTTTTTTCTTTGACAGAGATTACTTTTCACTGGTACTCCTCTGATCTTATGTTTTATAATATGTAATCGAAATTTTACGCTGTATCAGATATGTTGCTCGTTAGCCTAGGAAGAGCACCACTTTAGAATAAAAATGATTTATTTTTACCCATCAGGTTTGAAAGTGCACAGGTTTTCAGGACATGAGTAATATTATAGAAATATTTCAACCAGATTTTTTAACGTGTACTCGTCCGATATATATTGTTCGTGTTGTACGTATTCCTTGTTTTAAAACTAATTTCTTCGTCTCTCCCTCAATCTTGTGTAATTTATTGTTTGGTTTAATTATTACAGTTTATCCGAAGCGCCCCTATGTATACATAGCAGAAAAAACAGCCGAGCGACAAAGGTTTTTTAACAATCGCAGTAAAACATTCGCACCCTTTCATTAAATAAATGACGTTATAAAATATTTGAAAGCCTTACTATGCGCGTACTTTCTAATAATAAATTGTTTACGATGATCTAGTTCTTTGTGGTGAAATTTATTTCATTCTCATTGGTTTGATATTACTTTGACTTTTGATTTTCCTAAATGTTTTGTATATGAAGGATGGTGCTTTTTTGATAAAAGATAGCAGTACAGCCGATGTATGCGAATTCATTAAACCAATTATTATTAGATATGCGCAGAGGCCTAGAACGTGAATTACATCCTAGAGACTTTCAACGTGATTTTTAACGTTTACTTTACAGTACGAAATTGTTTATGTTGTTTGTGATCCTTTATTGCGAATTTATTTCAGTGTTTTTCCATTGAATGTAGTTATCTGTTACTAGATCGAAATAGAATGGTCTATCAAAGACGATCTGTTACAGTTATAGGAGATCTGCACTGCTGAATTAAATATATTTAAATCAAAAATGGATAACTCGCGCCGGATTACCAAATGTTAATTATATTAAAGAAACTTAGGAAGCATTTACAACAAGAACGATGCAGTACTAAGCGTTTCATAACGGTTTATTATCAAGTATGAGAAATTATTTCCCTCTGTACAATTAAACGAACATTGGTTGCGCGGGTGGTGATAACAATTATTATAATCAAGGTTGCGGTCTTGATATAAACACCTGACCCATTAATTACTTACATATGTCGGTATAAACTAAGAATTGTATAGTGTAGAAAAGGCAATTCATCCAGTAGACCGGTTTCGTCCTTATTGGGTATTCATCGTGTACTGGCCAGAATTTGCCGCGGACAGGACTCGAACCAGGGCACGTCTGCTTCGGAATCTGGTGCTCCAACCACTGAGCCATTCTGCCGCACACTACACCGCACACAATTTTCAGTTATATACTAACTAATGTAACTTGGCTAGTCTATTTTTTCTTCAGGTGGAGCTCATATGGCATCCATTTAGACCAAAAGTTCCAACTAACCATGCCCAATCTGTCATTACTGAACAGACACCACATTACATGGGGAAGTGGTATTGAAATGAACATTTATATAATTAAACGAACATTGGTTGCGCGGGTGGTGATAACAAATATTATAATCAATGTTCGTTTAATTATATAAGTGTTCATTTCAATACCACTTCCCCATGTAGTGTGGTGTCTGTTTAGTAATGACAGATTGGGGATGGTTAGTTGGAACTTTGGGTCTAAATGGATGCCATATGAGCTCCACCTAAAGGAAAAATTGAATAACCAAGTTACATTAGTTAGTATATAACTGAAAATTGTGTGCGGTGTAGAGTTGGGCAGGATGGCCTAGTGGTTGGAGCACCAGATTCCGAAGCAGACGTGTCCAGGTTCGAGTCCTGTCCGCGGCAAATTCTGGCCACTACACGATGAGTTCCCAATAAGGACGAAACCGGTCTACTGGATGAATTGCCTTTTCTACACTATACAATTCCTAGTTTATACTGGCATATGTAAGTAATCTATGGTTCAGGTGTTTATATTAAGACCACAACCTTGATTACAATAATTATTTCCCTCTGGTTATTTTGATATTAAGTTTTTTTATTATTTAACCAAAAATTTTTAAATTTGTCAAAGACCTTAGTCTGTAGATAAATAATTACAACAAAGTCGATTGAAAACTATTTGTTAAAACCAATGTTAAACAGACGCTGGTTTTCGGATTGTGATACATGTTATAGCAACTTCTGAAATTAGTATTAATCTAAAACTCTTGAGTACAAAAGTTTTAATTTCGTTTGTTTTCCACGTTTGATAATTTATACCACCGTCATTCCTAACAGATTGTATCATATGTTATTTAGTGAAAGCATTATGATCTATCAGAGACGTTCCTAAGTTAGATAATATCGAACAACATAGCCGAGTGGAAATGATTTATTTAAAACACTGAAGGTTAAATATGCGTAAGATTTCGAAACGTAAGGGATATCAAAGAAAATTTGAAAAGTCCTTTTATGCGTGTACTTCTCTGTGCTATATTGGTCATGGTGATTTTGTTCTTTATATGAAAAAAATTTATTATTCGCATTTTTATCATATTTTGTTATCTTTTACTCTTTTTAATAGTATGGTATATGATAACAGCATAGTCGAATGTCCATGAATTCAGGAAACCAATTATAATTAGGTAAGCGTATATTCTTAGAAAGTTAAGTTTGTCATAGAGACATTCTACCTGATTTCAACGTGTAATTTTCAACACTAAGTTGTTCATACAGTTTGTGTTCTTTGTTTGAGAAATACTTTCGGTTACTTCTTTTGATTTCAGTTCTCTAATATTTGGAGAAAATTGAATAGTGTATCAAACATGCCCCGATTACTTTAAACGAGGCAGAAAAAATGAATAAGATTATTTGTTTAAACAAGCAGTGTTTAATATGCGCAGGTTTTCGGAATGTGAAATATATTATAGAAACGTAGAAAATTCACTTTCAACGAGTACTCTGCATTACTAAATGTTCTTGGTTTTTTATATTTCACATTCACTCTTTTTCATTCCGATATTATGTTATCGATTAATTGACAAAAATTTTATACTTTATCGGAGAATTTCTTCTGTAAATAAAAGAGTATAACACAACCAAGTTGAAATGATTCGTTTAAAACAATTAATGCAAAACACACGCAAGTGTTGAGAACTTTAAAAATATCTGGGAATCTTTAAAAAGTGATTTTCAAAGGAAACACTCCAGTATTAGAATGTTCATGTTGTTTTATTTCCCTGCCAAAAAAATTATGTCGATTTCATTCTTTTGATCTCGTGTTCTTTATTAGTTTATAAAATTTATTTTAAATGTCTAAGCTGTTCTGTAACCAAGTGCTTTATCGCTTTATTTTAATGATCCATCTGAGATTTACTAATGTGGTTGAAGAAGAACTGCACGGCTGATGGAAAAGAATTAATGCAGAACTATCTCAGTAAAACTTGCGTAAGTTTTCAGAATTAGATCGTAATCATGCAAAATTTTAAATATGATTTTCAACGTGTACACTTCGGTGCTACATTGATCAGACTGTTACTTTTCCTTGTTTAAAAATTTATTTTATTCTATTTTTTTTTACTATATGTTAGTTTTTGGTTTATAAAATGGCATGATATTTAAAAGCTGTTTCTTTGTGGATTAGGGCGAGCAGCATAGCGTTTACGCTCCACTATTTTACACAATCGACCAATTTTTAAATTAATTTTTAACAATTTTAGATGGCACGACATGATTTACAGAAATGAATCAGAAACTGGGGTAAAAATAAAAGAATAAACTGTTACTCATTGCGAATGTTTGATTTGGTAATACTTTTCTGTTTCTAAAGTAGGATAATTTATGAATCAGTAACTTCTAGTTCGACATTTATTCTGTGAAAGATGGAAAAAAGTTGTAAAACTGAATAGGTAAAATTTATAATAATGAAATTAGAATTATAGATTTAAATTTCCCATTGCCCATTCAATTTCTTCATGTTTACGTCATGCATTGTAATTGCATGTTAGAGGCATTTCGTTGAGTTTTAATCAGACGATGGCTCAATAAAATTCCATAGATGCAGATAACCAGTAATGGTATACGTTAGAATTAGGCTTCAAAATGGTAGTATAACTTCAAGGTCTAATTTTACCTCTGAGTAAACAACAATGGAAATTATGATTTTTTTTTGAATTCTCAAGATTTTAATGCGACCATATCCTAGACTGAGCTGCCAAAACCACGGAAAAGAATAAAAGTGTATGATACAATTAACATAGATTCAATGAGATGGAGTAGCTCATATATCTAACCTAAATTTTGAACAAATAAGAGACATTATGCAGTTACCTACGGAATGAATAGAAAATTGAGTCAGACTATGGACAGATTCGAATGATTTTGGAAACAACACAGTAAACAATAAATATGCATTATACGATAAATATAGAATTTCAAAACGAGCTTAAAGTTTAGAAGCTATCTATTTATGGTTCACAGATGAAATTTGATGGAATTGCACATATATATAACTTGAAATTCGAAGGGATGTCGGGATTTCTGCAGCTACCTACGCATAGATGGGCAAATTGAGTCAGTCAATATGCAGATTCGAATGATTTGATAAATCAATGTAGGTCTTATTCTTGACAGTCACATATATCTTTCGACTGTATGGATACAAACACTGGTAAATGTATAATTGTACAATCTGAGTAGCGTCAATCTCAAAGAAAGTATGGAACAATTCGAAATGACCGAATGAACTATGCCTTTGCATTAATTTGCAAATGAACTATGTAAAACGCCCCAAACATGTAATAGGTAGAGAAGGATACGCGATTGTAAAGGCCAAAAAATAGCGTCTATAAAGATTGGCTCTATTGAATCTAAGTTATGAGTAAACAACAGGCTTCATCGTTTTGCAAATATTCCTTGTTCCTCGAAATAGTCATCTTACAATTAACCACAATTTCCTTTGTTATTTAGTGATTTATATTTTGATCGATACGTCGGTCGACTTTATTTAAATTTGCACTCCAAATTTCAACAATACATGAATTTTTACACTATCTAAAACAGTGGTTGAATGAGAATTCGTGTATAAATTATTGACGTTCAGACTTTTGTCTATCAAAGTAAACCATTATTGTTACATTGTCATCAAGTATGTCTATGTCTGCTAAATATTATGCATACACATAATAGCCTCTATACGCGCATGATAAACATGCAATTTTGTGTTGACTACATTAAAAAAATTTCTTACATAATACTTTAGCTGTACATGTAAATGCTAATCCCTAACATATGCTTCGCATGTGGGATAAACGAAAAAAGTAAGATTAACTTTCAAACTAACAAACCGCATTTCATGTAATAATATAATTAATCAGACAGTGAGCAGAACTAATGAAGACATACTATATCAAATCAGATGAAAACTAAAGCATAATAAGCAACAACTTCGATTACATAAAAGTTAACATCTATTTATGTAATTAAGCCGAGAAAGCATACATTAAAAAAGTGAACATTGGAAAACAGAGACAGATGATATTAATAAAGAATTAATTTAAACATAATATATGGTCAAAGAAGCAGCCAATTAAGAGGCAACGTAATATAAATAACATTCTATTTTTATATAAAGTCATAGTAAACAAAGAACGTTAGAATAAAATATGGGTTTTAAGTAGAGAGAAAGTTCAAATATAGTAGCAAAGCTTATCAAATGTTAATTGAAAATTATATGAGCTTTAAAGCAAAAACAGATTTTAGAATTTTCACGATTTTAATTTTATCATTATATATAGCCATTAGTGTATTCTTATTATATGGTAAATAAGCTAAGAGCTATTTTATACTGGTTAGTGTTGAATATTCGCAAAATTAGTTATTACATTTCCTGTTTTACAAAAATTTCCTTAATGCATAGTTTAACCTCGAGTTATATTTTATCGTAAGGGCCTTTATTCATTTTGTTGTAAATGTCGTCCTCATTAAATTCTTCTTACATCTTTCCATCATAATCCGTAATGTATACAAGTAATATAGCACTTCCATGATCATCATTTACAAAAATAATATCATTGAAGATCAACTCACGTATTAGTTCTCTAATCTCACCATTCAGTCTACGCTTTATATATTTATTTACTGCTAATAGTGTCACTAGTTCCAATTAAAAGTTAAATTTGTATTTGACCAGAAGAAATTTCTCTATTTAAAAGTCCCCAGTCATAATCGTATTTTCTGAAAAATGTACTGTTGGAAAATCCATACTAAATTCACGCTTTAGCAGTTCCACTTGATTAGCATTAAAGGTTATTGATGATTGATTAAGGTTTTACTGTGGCCTGAATTATTTCTCATTTTTTTCTTCAACTTTCGCTTAATATTCTATAGATTAAGCGATTTTCTTCACGTTTGTATTTAACTTAATTGAATTCAATTTTTGAGCAGCATTAGTGAGATTTTCTTTGCAGTTAAAATTTTATTTATTTAAAATTGAAATCACGTAGGATAGTTAAATTGCCTTATCCTTTATTAATTAATAAATCTACCTATTAAAAACTTACAAAAAGGGTTCTCATCATGTTATGGTACAGCTCATATTTAAGACACTTACCAATAGCATTTAACAAAAAATATATTTTTATGCTTGAGCAATTAAGACTGCATGCATAGGTACTTTTATGATAATCCGGAAATACTTGACAGAAGCAATATGAAAATAAATAATATTATTGCATCAGTTAACCTCTGAAATTAGTCAGCCTATTAAAGTTTTACATACAATTTTATCAAACAAGTCAATGGTGTTCCTATGGGACAGCCAGTATCCGTTCCAGAGCCAAATATATTTATGCACTATGTGCAGTCAACTCTTTTAGAAAGGACATCTTTAAACCCATCACTTTATTCTAGCTACTTGAATGACATATTTATTATGTGAAAAACATGATGAGAATGTACAACATGAACACGTCGAACTAACAAATTGAATAAGTGATTTATTTCTCAAGTTAGAAGAAGAGATAAAAAGAATATTGATATGTACAAATGTAAAGTTAAGTAGAATCGGTGATAGCCTTGAAAATTATATTTACAGAAATGATATATTCTCGGGAATACTTCTGAATTATATGTCAAAATCCTCATGTCGAATGGAGATGGCTATTCCTAGGTTTTTAAATATAACGATCTTAATGATCGGCGATTAAAAAAAATAGAAAACGAATTCAGAATCTTTTAAAAACAATTAAATTGAATAATTACTTACTGAAAGTAATAGTATCTGTAATGAGAGAAGTTATAAGTATATATTATGTTTAACTTGATGAGACTGAGGCAAAGTTTATCATGTCTGACAGGAAGGTAATGGTTAGACATTATTTTAAGTTGAAAGAAGAAAGAATTTTGGTGACCGACTATAAAATTATAACTATTATTTTTTAAAAGCATGGACATTAGGCAACTCATTTTTTGATCAAATAAGAAAGATCGCATCATTGGATACATCTGGTGATAATGAAATACTTTGGTGTTTATTTAATTGAATGGCTGATTAATATTGTAATTTTGGTCTCATTACTAAATCAGATCTGGTTCGTCATTCATTAAAAACTGGCCATACAGTAAACTGAAGTATATTTAAGAGAAATGCACTTTGCCGATGTAAATGTTTCAAGAGGTATATTGAGAATAGTTTGAAATAAGATCAAGAGAAAATATAACGAAGGCTACATCGGTTAAAAATCCGTAGGTTCAATATTTAATAAAGTAGTAACAAAGAGTACAAAACGCTGTTCGAGATTGATTGTAGAAAACACAGTGAGCAAACGTCCTAAACTTATTGAAAATTTCGATTTGGGTCTATTTTAAAATAAAATTTGAATAGGTTCATAACTTATAAATTTCAATTGTGTTAGCTATAGTGCAAAATTTTTTTAAATTGAAATTTTCATTTCAGCTAAAAGTTCTTAGTTTTAATTATTCAAAAATAAGTAAATTTTATTACGGTGTTTCAGATTTTTGTTTAACTAAAACATTTACTTCCTTTCAATGTCCTTCAATTTTTATGTTTTATAATAACACATCATATCTTGATTGAATTACTTTGTTCCATTATTGTATATCATTTGTTACCAGGTATGATGTCCGTAATTAATCTTTCTTAATATTATCTGTCTTTGTGTTAGTCTGTTTCCTTCTATTGTAATTTCTCTTTACATCAACATAACTTCATTTACAAATCCGTATTTGCATTATGTTGTTTTAAAATTTCATCCTAAGTAAGATGGCTTTGTTATTGTTAGCTCAGTTCACAGACTGATAAATTAGTCTCGAACCTGTAATCATCTGCTTCGTAATCTGATGTTCTAACCACTGATCTACCCTGCTGCATACTACACACAATTTTCAGTCATATACTAACTAATGTAACTCGGTAAGTACTTTTTTATTTGAGCTTAATGACATCCATTAAGACCCAAAATTCCAACTAAATGTCCCCAATCTGTCATTATTGAACAGAAATCACACTAAATGAAGAAGTGGTGTGGAAATGAGCATTTATATAATACACTATACAATTCTTAGTGTAAAGTGACAAAAATATGTACTTAATGGGTCAGGTGTTTATATCAATTATTGATTATAGTAAAAGTTATCAAGGCTTGCGCATCCAATGTTCGATTAATTACATAAATGTTCATTCCAATACCACTTCCCCAGCTAGTGTGGTGTCTGTTCAGTAATGACAGATTTGGGACGGTTAGTTGGAACTTTGTGTCCAAATAGATGCCATATCAGCTCCACATGAAAGAAAAAATACTATCCGAGTTACATTAGTTAGTACATGACTCGAAATTGTGTGTAGTGTGCGGCAGGGTGGCCAGTGTTTAGAGCACCAGATTCCGAAGCAGACGTGCTTAGGTTTGAGCTCTGTCCGCAGCGGATTGTGGATAGTATGTGATAATTTCCCAATATGGACGAAACCGGTCTAGAGGATGAATTGCCTTTACAAATACTATACATAACTTAGTTTATACTGAAAAATGCATGTACATAATGGGTCAGGTGTTCATATCAAGTTCGTAACCTTGATTATAGTAAATGCACTATACAGTAGTCTGCATTGTGTGTAGGCGTTGTATTTTGAAAAAAAGAATATGCATACAAGCTAACAACGCAGCAGTAATGGCTTACCATTATAGACATCAATCTGAACCAAACTAATTGATAGCCGAAGTCTCATTAAGACAATTTTTCACTTAGTGGTTTGAAAATGGTATGTTATTCAATTATGGCGCGCAGCTTTTGAAAATATTGACTGAGGTGTCGATCAAAATAATAATCCAGAATTATAAAGACGAAATTTTTGTGTGAAACATAATTAAATTGACTTAAACCAAACATATTTTAAAGAACTTATCATCATCATCGCACAGAAATCTTTCTAAAACATACTACAGGTGTTGTGATTCTAAAAAATAGTTAAAATTGGATGTCAAAGACAAAAAATGTCAGCATGAACGGAAGGTTTAATCGTTTGTACTCATTGCTTAATTTCGAATCACTAGTAAGAACTGGTAATACACCCTTTACTCTCTATATATTTAGACGAGAAATATAGGTTAATTGGACGGTACAATCTCCTATATTAATGTGTATACCAGTAGTAGTCTTCGGCAATGCAACTTTAAAGTAAACTCATTATATATAATACATTATCCAGCCTGTAAATGGTACCAACACTATGGCTGTTGAATCGGTACCCGATACCAATATTATGCTTGCCGAATTGGTACATCGTACCAAATTTATGAATATCAAATCGGTGTATGTTACCAAAATAATGAATTTTAAGAAATGCGAAATTTCACCAAAATTGAGATTTAAAACTATATCTGAATATCTTTTACTCCAACAACTCCATACACGCTGACCTTGATCGATATCATTTAACATTTTTCGTATTAATCATGAAATCATTCAATTAAATAACTAAAAATTATGTATTGCTTGTTGCGGCGAAATAATATATGTGCAATTTTGTATTAACTGTTTTATAGTTATTTTAATGATGTCATGATTACTGCAAAACTCCATAACTGATATTGATCAATGTCACAGTGTCTGGATATGCTTGAGTAACAGATGTTCAGAAGTAGTTGTAATTCTCAATTTTGTTGAACTTTAGCATACGTTGAAATCCATTGTGTTGGTACGATGTACCGAATCAGCAACAATAGTTTTGCTTCCATGACCTATTCGGAAACCATAGTCTTGGTATCAGGTACTGCAACCACAATCATAGTGCTGGTACACATTATAGGCTCGGTAATGTATTGTATATTGTGAGGTGGCTTTGGAGTCGCGTTTTCGAAGACTATATATGAAAGTGGCTCCACTACGTTTTGTATTTACATTGGCAAAGTAGATCTACCGTCTAATTTGGCCACATTCCTTACCCAAATATATAGTGGGTATAGGGTGTAAAACTGACCTCTACTGATGAGTCGCCAGTAATTAAGAAACGACTTAGCATATCAGATTATACCTTCCATTCGTGCTGACTTTGGTTTATCTTTTGGTCCTATTTGAACTAATTTGTGACTAGGTGTGCAACACCTATAAACACAAACTATATCTTTCTTAATATTAGGTAAAATAGATATCAAAAAATTATTGTATTTGTTTCACAATTAAAATCATTATGATTTTTGCCAGATTTTTAACATTTCATTAATAATAAATATGTATACAAGAAGCACAAACTGAATTTGAGTTTCTGATTGACATTAAAGCTGCAGTCAGCGCACAAATATGAGCCTTTGTCGAAAAGAAACGACTGAATTTATTTATTTGTAGTTAATGAGAACATTTAGTCAGTACAAGAAAATAATCACCGAAATTTTGCTCGTGAATTTGACAAAATAAGTGCTACTACGATTTTTTGAGAAGGTAAATTATGCCAATTTCCCCATATTCGAGACAATACAAAAGAGTTCATCGGAAATAGCTTTGCAGTTATTTAATTTCATTTGAAATTTTATCATTAACAATGCATTTAACAATCCAGATAGCGATTTTATATTTTTGCACAAGCTTTGAAGATTCTTGACGAAATATATACCTATGGAATAAAAATTTCTGTAAATTTCAATTGACGCTATTCTGCTAATGAGCTCTGAACATTCGTTTAAATCCGACAATGATTAATTAGATAACTAACCTATCGATAACGTTAAGGCAAGTCTCGTTTTAACTGGAAAATTCTGGATGCAGATGTAAAATTAAACATAATTAACAACAATGGCTTATTACTTACTGGTTTTGCTTCAACCTCTATAACGATATTTTTAGTATGTTTTCTAGATTAAGAAAAGCCAGTAGAAATATCATGTCGCCCAAATTTCAAGTATTAAACAATCCTTTTAGTAAATTACGAAAAGTCAAAATTGATTTCTAATCGCCCAATGTCCATAGAATAGCCACACACCGGTTTTTATTCTTGAAAACATTATTAAATTTAGCTAAAGACTAAGCATAAGGTGGACAAATATTATTGTTGGCGCTTCCTTAGTAAAGACCTATCAGACGTTCAAGTGTTTGTACCATGTACCTTTTCGGTACCACAAATTTATTATCGGGTACTGACACATTAACTATTGTGTTGATACCCTTTACAGACTCGGTACATTTGATAGATATATTAAGAATGCTTTGAAGTCGCATTGTCGAAGATTTTATATGAAGTTAGTTTCACTATTGCAGGTTTACACATGAGTATAGGAGATTGTATCGTCCTATTTTCTCACATTCCTCACCCAAATATATAGTGGGTAAGGGGCGTAATACCGCCTCTTACGGATGAGTCGCCAGTAAGCACGAAACGAATGTGCATGAGATTATACTTTCCGTTCATGCTGTCTTTGGTTTATCCTTGTGGTCATATTTTAACTAATTTGCTTCTAGGTGTGCAACACCTAATACCAAAAATGCAGGTTTCCTATATTATCTCAGTGAATTGAATAAATATATCACGATTTACAGTGTTCGACTGGCATATAAGGCATATTTATGAAGTAGACTATGTCGATAATAATGCCAGGGAAAATGTACACTCCAAAGAAATTAGCTATGTCATCACAAAAATTTTACTCGTTAGTTAACAGATAGACAGCATCCTATTTATAGTTAACTTGTTAAAATACTCAGTTATCTCTGGAGAACAACATTTGATCGTGGTTATTTTGTGTAGTGTCAAGTTGTTGTACAGGGCCATAAGCGAAAATTGAATTACTCACAAAAAATTCAATTCATACATTAGTTTGAGTATGTATTAATAAAGGAAATAGTTACGCTAATAACTTACACTAACATATGACTAATAATGAAAAATAGATAACAACACAGTCTTAATATTTCACATTTGGATAAATATAGCGTCGAAGAAGAAAATCATCATAAATCTTCATAGTACCCTTTCCATGTACATAAAGAAAAAGATTTTTAACATATACACTAACTGTTTCTTTCTCATATTCTTCTCAAGAATCCACGAATGAACAACTCATTATACATAAATTGAAGGAAAAAACAAGATAGAAAAATGTTAACATAGAGAGAAAGAGTGAAATTAGGGATCAGCCAATCAATTGCATGCATCACCTCCAATTCTACCAAAACATGCTTTTTATGCTTGTATAAATGTGGTTTCAGTTTGTTTATCCGTAAAGAATCGTATATGACTAAATTCTACTTGTTATTGCTGATAGTAATTATCATTAATACGACGTCTGGAGAACATACGTGTGAGGTACCAACGATTTGTTATGCAATTGCAGACGTGTATTCACAAGTTGACTTAAAACGGCGTCTAAGTTGCAATGTTCTCGCATTCGTGTAATTGTCCGTCTGCTCGTTTGACCTACTTAAGTTGATTACATCTTGCGCGTGTATATTGGTAAATAAGGTTGGATGTTAGCATTAACAGCTGTTTCTCTTTGATTGCTGGTAAAGGCAAGTGTGTTACCTTCCGCAAAGCGCATAAGAATATCGGTTTCACGCCATAACACACAAAAGATGATTTTCTGCCTTTCTTAGATGTATTATTAAAGAAAGATACTACTGGTAAAGTAAATAGAAAAAAATACCATAAACAAACCTTGTGTGTACAGTATTTTTATTGCAGCAGTTTCGTACCTTTGCGGTATATACTATCAACAGTTCATGGCTGATATTCTAGAATTAACAGGTTGGTTTGTTCAGATTCAAAAGGCGACGAATATACCAAAGCAATAAACAATTTAATGTCTAAAGGCCATTTTAGACAATTAATTAAGTCAATTATTAAAAGGCGAAGTCAACCGAAACATGTATTTTGGAGCAGAAAACAAAGCAATTTTCCTGAACATCCCATTTAAGGGGCATGCAGTTTCCCGCGTAGTAAAAAATAAAGTTGACGCAGCATTAACACGCGCATTTAATGCAACTAAAATACGAGTTATTTAAGGTAAACCACTTGCCTTTGTAAGCAATCAATGAAAAACAGCCGTCAATTTCGACATCAAATATTATTTAAAATTATGCATGTGTATGTTGTCAGTCAACTTACGCAAGCCGTTCGACCATAAGATTAATTACTCAAATGGAAGAAAATTGCAACTTAAACGCCGTTTTAAGTTAAATGGTGAATACACGTCTGTAATTGCGCAATATATCGTTAAAAACTCACATATATGTACTCTAGATATAGCATTTAAGATAGTTACTAAATGCAATAACAGAAATGTATTAGCCACATACGAAGCTTTATGGGTAAACTACTGAAACTGGATTTATACAAGCCTAAAAAGCATGTTTGGGTAGAACTGGAAATGACTGATTTGCTGATCCCTAATTTCACTCTCTCTCTCTCTCTCCATGTTTACATTTTCTATTTTGTTTGGTCTTTCAATAAATATGTAAAGAGGTCAACTTCTATTTGGATATTTGAAAGAATATGTAAAATAAATGTTTTTTGAAGCTGATAATTTTTTTTTATTATTTGCTCATAGAAAGAGTACTACGAATACTGCTTAAATTAATTTTTTTGTATTCGAGGTACAAAAATAAATCAATAGATTGAAATTCATAGATAGATCTTCAAATATTTCAACGACATTAATTGAGTCAAATTGTTGACTTTGAAGACCATTACATTATTAATTCAAAAATCATCATATTAGTAAATTTAAAACCTATGCCTACCTAGTCGAAACATAGAAATAGCGGTTTTAGTGGATTTAACATTTTAGTACATAAAATGTCAATAATAATTTACTATATAACCAACATATATTGCAACTAAAGACAAACTATGGTGTTTTATTTGAATAAAGGATTTGAAAGAAATTTTCTCCACAATGTGTACATGAATACTCTACGCGTTCAAACAAATCAAAAAAGAAATTTTCAAATTTTATTCTTATGATGCAATTCTGTGTAATATGCTTCAAGAGCAGAAAATTATGAATAGTCCAATAATGTGTTTATATTATCATTATTCTTATGAGAATCCATATAGCAGAATTTGTTTCTAAATTTAATTAAATGCTCTGTATGTATAAACCCCTACTTCACTAACAAACTACAATGCATAAGATAAGATTTAAGCGTGTAATACACTATATATATATATATATATATATATATATATATATATATATATATATATATATATATATTTTGTTTATTAAATTGAAACAATTATTTTTAACATCACAATCAGTATACTTGCAATCATACTTAAATGTTCATTTACCGTATTAATCAATAATTTTTCAAGGTTTTATATTGTTCACACAAAATGTATAATAATTTTACGCTCATTCAAACAATGCACAAATACCTCTCAATTTCATTTTTTGATTTTGAATAGATGCACGATATACACGTGAGCACAATATTATATTACTATACCATGATGGACTAATGGTATAATAAATTGTACATTTATTTTGAGCATAATTATTTCATAGAATAATAGTGATAATATATTTATTTAAGCAATACAATTTAACAATAATTGATTGCGCGGGTGGTGGTAACAATTATTTAAATCAAGTTTGCGAGCTTGAAGTAAACACCAATCCCATTTAACGACTGGTTAAATACAATGGGATTGGTGTTTACTTCAAGCTCGCAAACTTGATTTAAATAAAATATTTATTTGTCAATATCTGCACGTAGTAAAAACCATTGTTTATTCTAAAAATTCGAATTTGCATTAAAATTTATTTTGTAATAATATATAGGCAATATCTATGCTGTTTGTCTGCTAAATCTTCATGCTTTTTTGGCGTGATGGCATTTTTAATTTTTCTGTAAAATAACCAAGAAATGATCACGAAATTGTTAGTAAAATAAGTAGTTCAAACTTCCCTTTTACTCTTTGTGAATAATAATAAAATTCTAATTCTGATGAGTGTCATTTTTTAAAATAATCTTATCTTTCCCCTTGCTGAACGTTCTTTTAAAGAGTAGGCACTATTTATTTTAAACAACCAAAAATATAAACTAAATAAACAATTATACATATATTTATGAAATAAATTAAAAATAAATTAAATTTTTATGATATATCTAACCTTTTTGCATATTTTTGGATTCTTAGTTGATTTATAACTAATATCTCATTGCATACACATTTTTATTTACAGCTTTTTAATATAAAAACGAAATTAATAAACTCCAAATTTTTTCTCGAAATTTTATTTATTAGTGTAAAATATATTTTATACAAATATAAACGCAAGTACAACCATTCAATTAAAAATCTCAAAAATAATTTCCCAAAATAAAAAAATTACACTTCTTGTTAACAGTCTCTAACCTAATTAACATGTTAGACACATATTTAAGCTCAAAGCAAAATCATGATATAACAAATAATTAATGATAAATTCCAACAAGATACTGGAACAAACCTTTAGTTATAAACTTCAATGGCTACTTAATAAGATCCAGTCTGAAGAGGCTTTCATACAATTTTACAAAATCATATTAAGCAGAGTCAATATATCACCTTGCCGTAGAGTGGCTCAGTGGTTAGAGCACCAGATTCCAAAGCAGATGTAACTAGTTTCGAGCCTTGTCCGCAAACTGGTCTACTGGATGAATTGCCTTTACAACACTATACAATGCTTAATTTATATTGGAAAACTTACGCACATAAAAGATCATATGTTTATATCATGGTCGCAACCTTGATTTCAGTAATTTTTACCAACGCTCGCGCAATTACTGTTCGGAAATTATATAAAGAATACTCCATCCATCAATAAAAATACTATTTTAACATATCTATGCAGCTAAATGTCTTTTGCTAAAATATTTATTCAACAAATTGTTACGAATACCTTGGTATGTATGTTTAAATGCCTTTTGGACAGATAATCCGTCGTCACAATAAACTTAATAAAATCTCCTTCCTTTCCTATCAATACTGGTATTCCACAGGTTTGAAATTAAGACCACTTTATTAATATTGTATTTTTGTTAATAAATAACACAATTGAACATGATAAAAAATATTCAATATTAAAAAACAAAACCTCCTTAAATATAGGATATATTCTTGTTGTATTTTATGACAAACTAGAATGACGATTCAAAAATTTAACTCTCGCATTTCTACAAGGTATTTTAAAATATATTTCTATTCCCAAAACCGGTCAAATTATACAACAGGCTACTAAACAAACAGAGCTTGGATACATTTTAAATTTTCATAAACGGAAAACTGAATTATTCTAGCTTGATAATATCACACAGGTGTGACAATTAATAACCAATGCTTGAATTCACAAATGGTAATATTAGAATCCACTGATTTATATTTACAATCAAGTTGTTTTTCTTTCTTTTTCAAGGTTCAAAGCACAACAATAGTTATAAATGCATCAATAGACAAACAAAAACGTGCCATTGATAATTGCGACTATCTCAAGCAAAGCAAGTGCATGATAGTTAGCATGCAAACCAACAAAACATTTTTTATCTACCCAATTAAAACGACTGGAAAACGCTCGTACTATAAACGCATACAAAATCATGCAGTGTCCGAAATTGTTCTTTACACCTGTGAGCTCAACAGTGTCGAAACAACACTGCACCGTCTCTAAAATCCAGAAGATTATTCCGACATTTGATATTATATCAGCAGTTTGGTTACAGACTTAATCAGTCTTTGTAATTAAATATTTCAGTTCTAAGCGCTATGATCAAGAACGCAAGATAAGCTATCTTTCTTTGCAATTACTTCAGTGAAATCAAATGTATTAAAACGCCTATACGCTAGTCAACAGATACATTGTGGAGGTCACTTAACTGATGCTAGATTATTTAACTCCTCATATAAAAGTAAATCAACTTTGTATTTTTTAACATTTGATGTTGCCATTGGTTTTATAAACAAAGTTTTTTTCTTAATAAAATACTGGACTTTTTGGAATTTATTGTGCATATTTGCAAAGATTTTCGCTTGTCTTTGTGACTTAATTATTCAGTCTTCTGGAGATATATAATTGCGTGGTACACATAATACATGTTTCTTGCTGAACCTTATTTGTTTCCTAAAAACATTTAGCAAAGCGATGTTTTGACAATAAATTATTGAAATTGACCACAAATTATTTTTCTTATTTATATTACGGGAATGATCTCAATTTCGTTTCATGGTATTCACTAACGGATGGGCATAATTATTCCCGGTGGGTGAATTCACAAATAACCAGAATCGCAGAACTTGATGTCACTATATATTATACCTCAGGAAAAGAGAACATGGCAGCAAATACTCTCAGTAGACCAAACATATCAGACGATGTTTTGATCCGGTCAGAGTTACTCGCCAGCTCAGTTGGATCTTCTAATAATTTTGCCCAGAAATTGATGGAAACGCAGGTTATTGGCCCTTTAGTAGCTGTTATGGTTAAGATGTCAGAGTATACGCGTAAGAAGTTTTGATATAAGTAGTTTGTATGTGGAATCAATAAGAACTAAAATAAACCCTATGTTCCGTTAGAATTAAGGTATAATGTAATTCAGAATTAGGATAAATTTAGTCAACATTCCATTAAGGCAACTATCAGGATCGTCACTGATGAATATGTATGGCTAAAGATATCGAAAGACATAATGGCTTGAGTAAGAATATTTGCCCAGTGTAAAACTTGTAATATTTGGCGTCACATTAAAATCGAAATTAAAACTATTGGTATTGGCAGTTTCTTGCATGTACACATCGATATATTATAAATGCCCCAAATTTCAGATCAAAGGTATTTACTTACGATGTTCGACAATTTCAGTTGTCAGTTTGATGCAGTAATCCTGAAAGCTATGACATCTCAGGAAGTCTTACTTATTTTCTTGCATAATTTTGTTTCACAATATGGTGCATCGATAAGAGGAACTATTGATCATTGTAGGAAGTTTATATCTTAATTATTTATCAGATCATTAATTGCCATGGGAATAGAAGTAAGTCACACATGTGCATATAATCCCAGAGCTAATCGGATGGTTGAGAGGCTGGAAAGGAAGTTGATGGCTGCGTAACGGTGCACTAGATGATCCAGTTGGATAGATGATTTGTCCATAGTTTTGCTTGAAATGCAAAACAGATACAGAGCACAGTTAGGAAAATCCAAAAATGAACTTGATTATGGAGAGCCATTACGATTATCTAGAGATCTTTTGATAGCAGCTTCCCGATGTTTCATTTGAACCTCTGGTTCAATAGAATGGTTTTTAGGAGTAGTGAGGGACAAAAAAGGTCGTTTATCTCCAGCCAAGACTAGAAGTTTAAAGTCAAAATGCTATGTATATTCTGATTTGAACTGCTCACACACACACACACACACACACACACTTATATATATATATATATATATATATATATATATATAACGAGAACAGTGAAAATTGTCTGACTTCGTTTTGTTAGAGGCAATTCAAAGTCAATTGTATGACAGATAAAAATGCATTTATAGAAGTAAATGGCATAGGATAGTGTGTAGCACTGAATCGCTGTATTTCAAAGGTTACCTGGATGGAGGAGGAGATTAAGGAACGACACCCATCAAAGTATTAAGAAGTAAAAGAGATATCTGACTTGAAGATATATGGAAAAGAAGAAGAGACAGATGAATATTAAAAAAAGAAATTAAGATTAAAATCAAGACAACTTAAGAAAAAGATCGACACAAGATGAAAGTGAAACCTAGCAAATTATCAACACGACAAGTTGAAACTCGTTCTTGAACAGTTGTCATGAAACCAAAAAATGATGACTTTGTGATGCATGAGTAAATATCTTAAACATGAGGGTGTATGTAGAGGTCAATTAGCTTATGGGAAATTAATTAAACCATATAAAAGTAAATCAACTTTTTACTTTTTAACATTTGATGTTACCGTTGGTTTCATTAACAAAGTTTTGTTCTTAAAAAATATTGAAATTTTGTAATTTTATTTGTACATGTTGGAGATTTTGAATTGTTTTGGTGACCATATTATCCAGTCTTCTTGAGATTATGAGTTGCCTTGTAAATATAATTCTTGTTCCTGGCTGAACCTTATTTGTTTATTTTAAAACATTTAACGAAGTGATAATTTAACAATAAATTATTTAAATTGACAACAAATTATTATTATTGATATTACAAAAAGGATCTTAAATTTGCTTCAGGAAATAAGCGTGGATATTCTGATGTCAAAGGTTTTCACCTCCGGATAGGCAATCTGTATCAATTAGTGAGACGGTGAATGTAGGCACATAGTTTTGATGAATAAATTGTAGTAAATCTTATTTTAACATATTGGATATCAGAAATAAGTATGAGGATACAGAGTAACTGACCGAAGGGCTTATGAAATTTTGCTAAATAGAAAGTAATGAGACATTTAATTTTTATAATTTCGATTATAATTCCGCATATGGGTTATTCAAGCTTGGTGTCTCAGGGGCTCTTCTATGGTAATTGTGGAGGAAGATACTTCCTTCGCCAAAATTAAAGTGACAATAACTGATAAATTTAAACCACCTTGGCTGATTGAAACGAACGTTATTTAAAAAGAATTTATTCATTTATTTTCCAGAACTTTCTTTGTTTAAATACTTGACTGTATAAATACTTTGAATTGTGCGCGATTTCAGTTTTCGAGCATACTGTACGATATTATAAGCGCTAAATATCATTTGGGCATCCCCGACCCAACTTGAGTGTTTTTCAGATTTATATTGCGGTAAACTGAATATTCTTGGACTGGCGCGGTCGCCAAATTTTGTAGAGGCTCCTTACCTTTTTGTGTCTAAGAACCCAATAGATGCCAGATCGTGATCAGTATTTAAATGTACAATAGAATCTAATAAGCTTGTACTTTCATTCATATCTGCTAAATTCATACCTGTCATGCCTTGAGTTACCTTGCTAGCGTCCTCAAATTTAAGATTACCTTCCATGTCGATCGAATTTAATTATTAATTTGATACTTAATGTTAGACAATCAGAACGTGAAAACTTTCACGTTACAAAACACTCGAACAAATAATCTGGAGAGAAATATACTTGAAAAACGGAATTATTAAATTAACTGTTCCTCAACGTCCCCAATATATATGCGTAAGTGAAAAAAATTTAAGACAGCTCTAGCAGGAATTTATTGTGGAAATCGAGTAAACGTTAAATGGAGAAAATGAAATAAATGCAGCAGGCCAAGAAAGTTACAACTAGTAACGTATAGTATACTCGAAAACTGAAATCGCGCACAATTCAAAGTAATTATACAGTCAAGTATTTAAAAAAAGAAAATTCTGGAAAATAAATCAGCCAAGGTGGTTTAAATTTATCAGTTATTGTCACTTTAATTTTGGCGGAGGAAATATCTTCCTCTACAGTAATGACAAAGGGAATCTACAACATAAATATCTACCTAGTAAACCATAGAATGTTAAGTTTCAAACGAGCCCTGGTTCATCCAATTAATCCATAAAAAATCACTTTTTAGTCGATGTCAAAGGCCTTGGACTTTCAATTAGAATCTAAAAGTCCTGGATTTAACATTTAACCGTAGAATTAATTTAATGTTTATTAATGATTTAAAAATGTATAAAAATATACAGCTCGTTTAGACAATGCAAAAACATATTTTTATATTCAAGCCTACTGATAAACTTATGTGTAATATACTTTTTAAGCACAAAAATTTATCCAATCTAGTAATAATAATAAAACTACATTTATTTATCCTTGTTCTTACCTTAAAGATTTTGCTGATAATTATAGGAGCATTTATTTCACGACCGCCTTTAATGCTTATTCCAAGTCCACAGTAATCCTCTTTTGTTATTTTTACGACACGCTTTTGGTGACTGATTCTAGGGCAGAAATTTTCTTCTTTATTTAATTCATAGTTGGCTCTAATTAATTCGATCAAAAGCGCATCATGCCGTAAAGTTGCTTTGATAGGGAAAATAAAACCCTTATAGACAACCCCCAATTTGCCAGAAAGAATGTAGTTCTCCATTACATTTCTTTTAAGTGAAAAATATTAATTAGCTCTCATTTCTTATGACACGATAATATCGTATGCAGTGATAAAGAGTAAAAACTTTAAATTAAGCGAACTAGATTAGTAAAATTATGAATAACACATGTGAAAAGTTAAAACAAATTATGTATGTATTTATACTAACCTAAAAGCAATGAATCTTCAAAAATCGTTCAATAAATTAAAGAAAGTTATATTTTACCATCTGATATTCTAGTAACCTTTAAAAAAACTAATGATGTATTGTAGAGGATGTTGAATCCTCCGCCTTATATAAAATGACCTTGAATGATAAATTTAAACCACCATAGCTGATTGTAACAACTTTATTTAAAAAGAATTTTTTCTTTTTATTTTCCAGAACATTCTTTGTTTAAAGACTTGATTTTTAAAATTGTGCGCTATTTTCAGTTTTTGAGTATCGTGCTTCCGGGCTGGTTGAAGATATTCGTTTGCTGCATTTTAACATTTCTCTCCATAATAAACGATTACAACATTATTCAATAAACATCTTTCAAACCTTGCCTTGTGTTCTGATATAATATAACACTGAGGAGGAGCCTTGGAACAGGTAATTTTATTTATTATTGTGGGTCACGTACACATCAAAGCAGATTATTGCTGAAGATATAGCTTTCCAACTCTCACCTTCCTAAAGCCTCAAGTAAGTGTCAATTTAAGTATCATAATTCTTGATCATGAATGCCGATATTAAATTAGAAGATGTACTTCATTTACGGCAGGACCTAATGGATTTAAATCTTATTGACACAGATAACTATGTAGGCATATCAGACTCTGCTGTGAATATTAGGACATCTAGCGAACTGGCATCTATGGGGCTTACAAACACCAATAGGTTAGGGGCCTCAACAAAATTTGGCGACTGCGCCAGTCCAAGAATATTAAGTCTACCACAGTATAAGTCAGAGAAACATGCAAGTTGGGTAGGAGATGCCCAAATGATATTTGAGGCTTATTGTATTGTGAACCCTATGGAGAAATTTGTTGCAGCATGGATGGCATTGCCTGAGAATTTCCGAAATGCTTTGGAAAATTTCAGAGACAGAACTGTGAAAGAAAAGCCGTACAACGCATTTGAGTTATTAATGGCAGAAATTCAACAGAGATATCAGCCTGGAAGAACAGCGCAAATGTGCGAACTATTACGCTTAGAAAAAATGGGGCGTCAGTTACCGTCCGAATTTTATGAACGCCTTTGCACGAAAGCTTCCAGGTTGAATATATCTAGTGATGTAGTCAACTCCATTTTTACAGCTGAGTTACCAATTAGGCTCAGAACAACAATGGAAGTGTTTGACACAATGAACATAGATTGGCCGACAAAACTCAGAGGGTTAGACGGCGTGTATAAACAGCAAGAACCACAAGTACATGCTGTAATGGCAGATTCTGTAACGATGCAGCCAGTCAGGGCAGATACCGAAAACCACCTGACCGCACAAGAAAGTTTGCATTTCTTAGGTAGGGAAGTTGCTAGCTTGCGTAGTGATGTCGCACAACTTCAGAGTCAGGTCCAGTATATTAGACGCCGAAGGAGTCACTCGCGTCAACGCTTCGAAGGGCCACGCGGATGGGGTAAGGCACAGGGCGAATATGGACGCAGTGCCAAGTGCCAAGATGAAAATTATAATTACCCGCGATTAGGTGGACCCAAATGGAAAGGAAGCACAAAACCGGTTGAGAGAAATCCGTCACCGGGAAAAGGGAAAAACCCCCGCTAGTAGGAGCCGTAGGGGGGGTTCCATTGCAAAGGCTCCCAGATATGCCTTTAAAAGGCATACTCAAAGCAAAAGAGGCGACTAGTACAAATAGCACCGAGATAAAAGGCAAGAGAGTCCGATTCTCACTAAGCGGGGATCTTGAAAACATTGCCGGAGTGTCCAGCAACAAGTTCATTATTAAGGATGAATTATCTGGATTAGAATTTCTCATAGACACGGGTGCGGAGGTAAGCATAGTTAGGTCAGACGTGGTGGAAGCAGATTGCCCCACATTTGATTATCAACTATGGGCCGCGAATGGTAGTCCAATTGAAGTAAAAGGGATGAAAGAAATGTCAGTAACATTAGGCCAGAAATCTTCTTTCCTATGGAATTTTCTAGTAGCCGATGTCAAGGACCATATCATTGGCATGGATTTCTTGACACATTTCAAGCTGGCATTAGACCCCAAGGCTAGGACTATCATAGAAGGCGTAGGGACATCAATAAATAATGAGTCTAACGTGTCGGCTGTTAGAACAGTCCTCTTACCTCGTCCAACAGTCGCACATGACTTTGCCGATATTATCGAGATGCACCTAGCAGTGTTTCTACCTTTTAGTGCCAAAAAGATAGGTTTGAAAATAGGAGTAGAACACCAGATAGAATTGGTAGCTCTGTTACCTTGTTCACCAAAGGCTCAACCATTGGCACAACACAAGCAACAAGTAGCTGTGTCAGAATTTCATCAATTGCGCGAAGAGGGGATTTGTAGAAGGTCAAATTCCAATTTTGCTTCCCCAATAGTGGTAGTTCCCAAACCTGAACCGGGTCAATGGAGGGTTTGTGGGAATTATCGTCTATTAAACTCAGTGACAAAGGGTGATTCTTATCCTCTCCCTAACCAGAGTACCTTACTCCGAGATATAATGGGATATGAGGTTTATTCAACTTTAGATCTCCAGAAAGCGTACTATCAGGTACCAATGGAAGAAAGTTCGATACCACTCACCGCAGTCAGATTTCCAGGAGGGGGATCGCATGAATTTCTTCGAATGCCTTTTGGTTTGAAAAACGCCAGTCAGACATTCCAGCGTTTGGCTGAAGAAATCCTTCAGAATTGTCCATTTGCGAGAGTATATATAGATGACATAATAATTTTTAGTCGCTCACGAGACGAACATCGCACGCATTTGGAAACGGTTTTGACCAGGCTGGAACAATATGGATTAGTGGTCAAACCTAATAAGAGTAATATCGGTTGCTCTTCAGTTAAATACCTTGGTCATATACTTTCCAAAGACGGAATTAAGCCTTTGGAAGATAAGGTCCAAGCCATTAAGGACGTAACTGAACCCAGAACTGTACGCCAGTTGCGAAGGTTCTTGGGCATGATCAGCTATTATCGTCGATTCATTCCAGGTCTAGCCGGAATTCTTGTATCGTTAACAAGCCATCTCACTCTTGAAAAGAGCACGATCAAGAAGTCTTGGCCTATCATCTTGAGTCAAGAAGACCGAGAAAATTTCCAAAAGGCCAAGGATATGTTAAGTGACGTAACCACATTAGCACCTGTAGATTGGGAAAAACCTTTCGAACTAATCACTGATGCCTCAGATGTTGCATTAGGGGCAGTGCTACAGCAAAGAGATCGGGACGTAGTAAAACCGATTGGGTTTTATAGCCGTAAGCTTACTGATCGAGAAAAACGTTATGATACGTTTGGCAAAGAGCTTCTAGCCGTGTATGCCGCAGTGTTACACTTCGAGCATTACTTAGATGGTCACAAGTTTAAGTTATTGACCGATCATAAGCCATTGATCAGCATACTTGGTAAAACAGCTAGGCTTAATTACTCTCGTAGAGTAAATTCCCAAATAACACGGTTAGCAGAGTTCGATTTCACTGTGTCTTATATTGCTGGTAAAGAGAATGTGGTAGCAGATGCACTAAGCCGACCGATTGAAGCTGATGTCGATACGATATTTCAAGGTCCTTTGAAAAGTTTAGAGGAATCGATGTATGATTTCGTTAGTCAAATCGAAGAAGCGCAAGGACTGGATCCCTTTACATTGGTGTTGTCCAAAAGACCAGGATATATGCGTAAGCTCATAAGTGGCAAGTGGTTGTTATGCGAAACATCTAGAAGTCAGAATCAATGTATGATTTCGTTAGTCAAATCGAAGAAGCGCAAGGACTGGATCCCTTTACATTGGTATTGTCCAAAAGACCAGGATATGTGCGTAAGCTCATAAGTGGCAAGTGGTTGTTATGCGAAACATCTAGAAGTCAACCACGACCATATGTGCCATTGGAGTTACGGGCCAAGATTATCCAAGTATTACATAACATGGGTCATCCATCCATTAAAGCCACCATTCGATTAATCAACGACAGATACGTATGGCCACATATGTCTAAAGATATACGGGTATGGGTAAGAGCCTGTACCAAGTGTCAAACGTGTAAGGTGTGGAGACATACCAGAACCGAGATAAAGAACATTGGAATACCAAATGGACGGTTCAGACACGTACACATAGACATTGTTGAGATGCCTGAAGTAAACGGAAACAAATACTTGCTGACTATGGTAGATAGATTTAGTCGTCAATTTGAAGTGGCGATTTTAAAAGACATGACAGCGCAAGAAGTTTTGTTCGCGTTTCTACATAATTGGATATCGCGTTATGGTGTTCCGGAAAAGGTCACTAGTGATCGTGGTAGTCAATTTATGTCAGAGCTTTTCGTAAGATCTCTCAACATCATGGGAATCACTATAATTCATACTAGCGCGTATAACCCACGAGCAAATGGGATGGTAGAAAGGCTACATCGTGAACTGAAAGCTGCATTAAGGTGTACTAGTGGAACAAGCTGGATACACGATCTTCCTATAGTACTACTCGCCATGCGCAACAGATATAGGGCACAATTAGGAACTTCCATTGCAGAATTAGTTTATGGAGAACCATTAAGGTTGCCTGGAGATCTTCTAATTGAAACTCCAAGTAGTCTTGATTGGGCTTCTAGTTATGTAGATTGGTTTGTAGGAGCACTTAGAGACAAGATGTGTCGTTTGGCCCCAACCAAAACTAGAAAACCTAAAACTAAATGCTATGTGTCCTCTGATTTAAAATCGGCATCGCATGTTTATATTACTAATGAGAATAGGAAGAATTGCCTAACACCATTTGACAAAGGACCATACAAGGTCAAGAGGATGACTGATAAGAATGTCATCATAGAAATAAATGGCATTGAGGATTGTGTTACGTTGGATCGCTGTATTCCCCAGTTTATCTGGATTGACGGTGTGACCGAATTAAAAGATGCGTTGAATGACCGTTCCATGGGCGAATCTGAGGTGTGCAATCCCATCTTGCAGACACATAATGAAATGCAGCAATTGGAAAAACCGTTGTCTAACATATCAAAATCTGATTCTACTGAATCACAGCATGAAACTTATTTGTCGACACCAGATGATATTGAAGAACCAGCGAATGTTATATCGGGCGAGATGACGACGTCAGGGGCGCCAGTATGCACAAAACGATCTAGAAGAATACTACGTCAGCCGAAGAACGATGATTACATCTACTATTAGTCGTTCCTCTCTTTTTTTGAGAAGGTGGTGTGTGTAGAGGATGTTGAATCCTCCGCCTTATATAAAATGACCTTGAATGATAAATTTAAACCACCATAGCTGATTGTAACAACTTTATTTAAAAAGAATTTTTTCTTTTTATTTTCCAGAACATTCTTTGTTTAAAGACTTGATTTTTAAAATTGTGCGCTATTTTCAGTTTTTGAGTATCGTGCTTCCGGGCTGGTTGAAGATTTTCGTTTGCTGCATTTTAACATTTCTCTCCATAATAAACGATTACAACATTATTCAATAAACATCTTTCAACACTTGCCTTGTGTTCTGATATAATATAACACTGAGGAGGAGCCTTGGAACAGGTAATTTTATTTATTATTGTGGGTCACGTACACATCAAAGCAGATTATTGCTGAAGATATAGCTTTCCAACTCTCACCTTCCTAACGCCTTAAGTAAGTGTCAATTTAAGTATCATAATTCTTGATCATGAATGCCGATATTAAATTAGAAGATGTATTTCATTTAGGGCAGGACCTAATGGATTTAAATCTTATTGACACAGATAACAATGTAGGCATATCAGACTCTACTGTGAATATTAGGACATCTAGCGAACTGGCATCTATGGGGCTTACAGACACCAATAGGTTAGGGGCCTCAACAAAGAGAACGCATTACCTGGCCCTCTTAAGGGCCCCCATATCAGTAACTAATCTCTATTCAGAGCACCTTAACCGGGTTTGTAACGTTGTACGGCATTTACTTGAAGCCGGGGCGTTTACATTACTATTGCTTTTAATATTTTTTACGAAAAGCATTATGTCAAATTTACAACATGTGTAATTTGTGATATATATTATAAACAGAAATAATTAACTTATACATTGCACGTTTACCATAAAGATTTACATGCTTTTTACAATGTTTTAAATATTTATTTAAATAAAATGCATGTCGTGTATAATATTTGCTATTATATAATTTGTGTTAAAATCTTTCTATAATTTAAGGTTGTGCTATATTTTATTCGCGCAATTATAAATATCGACTGTATTCATTTTATAAAGCTTGTATTCGAATATGAATGATTTTAAGTCAACCGTTCAGCGTCATCTTGCTAAACATTTGGAGTCTCAAAACGTACAAAGGTCTAGGGCGTTCAAATTTGATAAACGCATGATAAGATGGAATATAGCTGCCGTTTGTGGCTTTGGATTGGCTGTTTGTATCCTTTTTAACACGTATTTTCGTGTTGCTTTATTTTTACGAGATTCTTTACACTGAAAATCCAGTTTTCAAAACAGGACCTTATTCTAGATTAATTGATGTCTTTTTTGCCCTTAAATACTTCAATTTATAAATGTATACGAACTTTCAAAATTTGGCCATTTTAATCTTCTTCGCGCTCTCATTTTCCTCCAGACAATGTTATAGCATTTTTGAGTATGGTTATTGACCTCAAACTCCCATATGAGGTATGATCCTATTGTCGTATTACCTGCGGAGAAGAATCGTTTGATTTTACATTGGATATGCTGAAAATGTTATCATAATCGTTGAGTTTGCGATCACAATGATCAATCTGCATTCGTTTATATTTAACATATTTTGACTGAGAAAGAATTTATTTTCATATATATCAGCTGTATAATTTTTGTCGGAGGAAATATCTTCCACTACAGTCTCTTACACATAAGTAAAAAAATTTAAAATCGAAATTGTTATTTGTCGATGCTCTTTTTACTAATGTTACGCTATTGTTTTTTATGCGAACCAGCCGAGCTCTACAATAATGACCTAAATTATATTGTCCTGGTTTAAAATTGTTTTATTCAGTTGACTAGTGGATTACACATTGAGCCCATGAATAATCTTGGCCAATTTAGGCTAGATAAAATTGACACCGATTTGGTTAAAGTTATTGCAAACCTAGCCGGTAATGTATTTCATTTTATCGTTCATCTTCATACTTCGTTGTTTTGAGTTTCGTACCTCAGAAGAAGAAAAGGAAACATGATAATATTTTTAAAATATTTAATACTAATAAGTAGTTTAAGTATGAAAATTTTGACATGAAAATGAGTTTTTAGTTTGCGTGTTAGAGTATTATTGCCGAGTTGTCTTAAATGGCAAATTTCAAAATGCCCAAGTAAATATTGCCTTTTGCGGTAATCGGATATATAATATGAGTTTTGAGAAAAAGCACATTTTAAAATAGGATTTGGAAGGATAGTAAATAAATATTGCCATAATCTATCGTTATTTCTCTTGAGATGCGAAATAAATTTTTCTTAAATAAAACTTCTATATACGTATGAAATTCTGTTAAATAAACTGCTCTTCTTAAATGCATCAGTTGATGTTTAGTATGATTTTATAAGTATGACAAGTTGGAGTATGTATGCCTTATAAAATCAACTCCTGAAGTTTCAAGTAATGATTCCGTATTCGAGGATATGTCTTTTTTTCGGTTTCGTATAACATTGCTCAAATGCTTGGCTTCGTGTATGATGATGATATATGGCTGTTTAAGACGACAGATTGTGTTTGAGAAGTATTTCCAAAGTTAAGTTAACATTTTTCTTAAAATTGTTATCATGGATATTGTTTTGAATGTTTTACTATGTATATTACAAAGATATCGTTGTTTAATGGTGAAAACTAGTGATTTTTATCCGTTAACTTGTTGGATTTTGGGTAAATCTGTTGTTGCAGGTCTTGAAATTTAAATTACTGCTCTATGATTAACCAATAACTGACCACGCAAGTGGCGATAAAACTATTTATGCAGAAACGCGAGTGTTTCTGCAGTAAAAATCATGTATACAGTGAATCTGTTTGTTCATTTATTTATATTCTAGTGAAATTTGGTCCGGTATGGCTAGCGTTAGTTTGCTTTGTTGTCTGTCTGGTCGAGTGCATGTGTTCTAGGTTGGCTTAGATGGTCTCCAACGCTAGAAATGGGCGGCCCTGTGTCTTATTTGCAGACAGCACAACTATATGATTCATGGTTTTGCGACAGTAAGGCATCAGTTCTTGAATACCGCTGCTTTACAAAGATGTCCCTTTGTTCTGTGTGGCCTCACTTGTGTGTGTGTGTGCTTCCCTGGTAAGTTTTTCCTTTTTGGATCAAAATCCCCTTCTGTCAATCTTTTCTCGTTCTTAAGTTTGTTCAGGGTCATGTGTCAATACACCATGGATAGCATATATATTTAAACGAAGATTCGTCGCGTGAGCGGTGATGACAATTATTTAAATCAAGTTTGCCATCATGATGTAAAAACCAGACCCATTATGTACCTACGTTTTTCAGTATAAACGAAGCATTTTATAATGCTGAAACGACAATTTATCTAATGGACCGGTTTAGTTTGCATTGGAAACTCTTCACGTACTTTGTAGAATTTGCCGAGTACAGGGCTAGAACCTAAACAATTCTGATTCGGAATCTGGTTCTGTAACTACTGAGCCACCCTGTCCATGGCAAATTCTGGACAGTTCCCAATAAGGACGAAGCCGTTCTACTAGCTGAATGCCTATTCTACATTATGTAATGCTTGGTTTATACTGCTATATATATATGTAAGAAAAAAAATATATATAATGGGGCATGTTTTCATCAAGATCGCGAACTTGATTTAGATAACCGGAAGCTTATACTGATTTAATTCTATTTATGATGATGCGATATTTGTATTTGTGTGGTTATTTAATTTCTTCATTGGCACGAATTGTCCTTTAAAATTCTAATTATTGATTTTAATTTAATCACTTCACTGGTGTCCTTTTTATTTTTCTTAACCGAGCTTATTATTTAGATGGTTACACTATATATTGTTACTCGGAGAACAGGTATTTGGATGCAGATTTTGACAAACTTCCAAACAATAAGGCGACATCATAATGTTATTTTAGTTATGTAAATGAAAAATAAACTTATTTAATTTAGAAATGCGTTTTCTTTTTCCTTTAGAACAAATTTTATGTTTGTGTGAATCTCAGTTTTGTTTGTACATATTTTGATTTAAAATTTTTAATTTCAGATGCGAGAAGATTTGCATCTATCTTTTGCGAGGGATATTTATGCAATAAATATGGACTTATCCCGGTTATGAAAATTAATTTTTTTCTAAATTTGTTTTAACGCTAATTTTTTTAGTTTTAAGGAAAATCTGTTTGAAAAATTGTACCTCCTCCAAAGACAGATAATACAAAGGTTCTTGTGTTCTGCTCTCCAGCCGCATCAATTAAAACTTACCTCAGAAGCTCACAAGCGAAGAAACAGCAAAGAAGTCAGCAATAATAGATTATCTAATCAATACAGAACACATGCCAGATCAATCAAATATTTCAGTACTTTATAATGCAGTCGGAAAGACTTATAACCATGTATGAAGCACTTGCTGTACAAAAACAAAGAGAAATGTTATCAGATCTCCTCAAGTATCTATTAATGAACATATCTTTATATATAAATTGGAAAGCAAAACAAGATAGAAATATGTAAACATAAAGAGAGTGTGAAAAACGGAAACCAATCAATTGCGTGCGTCACATCCAGTTCAAGCTCAATGCCTGTACATGCTTCTTCTGCTTGCATAAATCCGGCTGCAATTTGTTTATCCATAAGGCTTCGTATGTGGATGTGACGCACGCAATTGATTGGTTTCCGTTTTTTCACACTCTATGTTTACATATTTCTATCTTGCTTTGCTTTCCAATTTATATATAAAGATATGTTCATTAGTAGATACTTGAGGAGATAATGAGAAAGAAATTTTTCTTGTATCTGATAAAATTTCGTTTTGTTTTTGCACATAGGAAGGGTACAATGAATTTTATTGAAGCTAGCATTTCAAAAGAATATGTATATATATATATATATATATATATATATATATATATATATATATATATGACATTGTGTATTAGCTGTTGCGCACTTAGTAACACCACTGAACCACCTTGCCGCAGGGTGGCTCAGTGGTTAACGCAACATATTCCGTACCAGACGTGCGCGAGTTCGAGCTATCCGCGGCAGATTCTGGACATTATGTTATGAGTTCCCAATAAGGACGAAGCCGATCTACTTAATGAATTGTCTTTTATACACTATACAATACTTAGTTTATACTTTAAAAATATGTGCATAATGGATCAGGTGTTTATATCAAGATCGCAACCTTGATTAAACTAATTGTTATCATCGCCGCGCAACCAATATTCGTGTAATTATGTCAACTCATGCTTGTTGGTGTACCAGTCTTTCAGTTGTAAAATATTTGGGATCGCTTTTCACCTGATGTTCTAATTGACCACTCACAGTCTTTCTTTATCGACTTGTGAGTATGTTACCTTGCTGCAGCTCGAATAGGGCGCATTTGCGTCAGTATCTTTCATTTTATCCAACAGCATTTGTAAGATTTATGTTGTATTTATTGAATGCGTATGTCTTTCTTATCCTACACTAGAATCCATAAAATCACAAGTATTAAGGTACTGTATGCACTCTTTATTTATTAATTAACGGTTTCGAACCTGTGGTATAAACGAATTTTCTAAAGTCAGAAAATGGGTGTAAGTATTGTTTTTAATTCTCGAGATGAAGCCTTTCCAACTGAACAGATCTCTGTAACGAGCAAACTTTGTGTAACACGATTAAATACGGAGACGACATCGCGGTCGATTTCTAATCCCAGCTAATTTCTCTACCATATAAAGCGAAGTGTTAAGATTTGAATACAAAATATAACTTGAATGATCGATATTCTTTTAGTTAATTGCGCAGCAACTGTTAAACTGATTCAAAGAAAATAGACTGCTTTAAAAGCTTCACATAGTAACTTAAAATTCTCGTACAATTCTGGATTACAATATATTCCGTAGCAAAGTTGTATTAGGTGTTGTGCACATAGCAAAAAATAAGTTCAAATATGACGAGAAGAATAAACCAAAGAAAGCATGACCAGAACGTATAATATCATTTGTTTCGTGCTTACTGACGGCTCATCAATAGCAGCCGGTATTACTCCCTTTAACCACTATATATGAGGATGAGGAATGTGGGAAAATCGGATGGTACAATCTACTATACTAATGTGTATACCTGCAGTAGTGAAGCTAACCTCATATAAAGTCTTCGACAATGCGATTTAAAAGCAGACTATATATATTATATATATATTATATATACCGAGCCTGTAAATGGTATCAACACTATGGCTATTTTGTCAGTACCTAATACCAACACTATGGTTGCTGAGTCGATTTTGTAAGAAAACAACAAGTGTATTTTCCCACATTCATCACCCAAATATAAAGTGAGTTAAAGGCGTAATACCGACTACTACTGATGAGTCTCCAGTAAGCACGGAACGAATGTGCACGATATTACACATTCCTTTCATACTGCCTTTGCTCTATCCATCTGGTAATATTTGAACTAATTTGTTAATAGGTACACAACACCGAGCACAAAATGCAATATATATATATATATATATATATATATACATTGGTTCCTCCGTCACAAACAGTATCTTACAGTTAGATACCGAAGTAAGTAGTTGCTTCCACGTATGCCATTTGTTTTTGGTACACATGTGCTGACTTTGGTCATGTAATGATTCGATTTTGATTTGTCAACCGTGGTTAGGAAGGAAATAAATAATTCATAATTAGATGTTACCGACTTTGTCCAACCTGTTTTACATAAATAATACGACCATTTATTTTAATTGAAATTCACTGGATTTCGTGGTGAAAATTCGAATGTATCATGGACGAATATAAAACCCGCTATACCAAAAGCAGATACTTCCTTGTGTGGTATGTTGTGTTTTCGTAGAAATAGTAATTGTGTCTGATAATTCTGTGGAGATTATCGAAACTTTGCACCAAATTCGTGCTTGTAGGATTATACATAAATGCTCCTAGAACTATCAGACATAAGCATTAGCACAGCTGAAAAGCTTTCTCAAATAGCTGTTGACTAGAATTACCGAAGGGTTTGCATAAGATAACAGCTAATGTTCATCCCAACTTATTGATAATAAAGGTCCGAGAATGTTAGCTGTCAGCAAAACAATTAAAGATCATTTCAATAATTTTATAAGCGATAAAATGTGCTTTGAACTGTGGGTTGAGCACGTAAGAGTACAACTCTCTTAGTCATCTGCATTATTCCCGGTGTGTGAACTTAAGCAATAAACATTAATCTCGAACTATAGCCAGAGTTAGATATATCGAGTTATATGCAAAAACTGCAATTTCAAATGACCTGCCACCGGCCTTATTTGAGGATTGTGATGGCTAAATTTGTAGGAAGTAGACTAGTTGAATAATTCTCTTGGTTACCTGCGCTAATTCTCATATTCTCAAACCACCGTCAGATTTAGAAATCTTTTCTTAAACGCCAAAAATCTACGACGCCCGATGATCTGCCACTGGTCTTATTTATGAATGGTTGGGACAAATTGTATTCGAGATAGACTAGCCTCTTGCGTAAAAGTGTTGTTTTAAGATTGAGATTGAGCACTTGCAAATGAGAGCATTAACTTTAATTTTATCTCTAGTAAGCAATACGATAAACTCAAGTAGGCATTGGACCATTTGGCTTCAGTCTTATCCATTAATGATGCGGTGTCCAGAGCACTGGCAATATCTAAACTATTATTTTCTTGTCCTAAACTTACTCGTCGCGCTCCATTGAATAATTCTATTGTTAATTAGATTTTTTTCTAAATGCTAAAGCTACAAACATTTCAGATCTGATTGCGGTGGTTTCTAATTCTGGAATGGTATTTTGCTACTTTATTATAGATATTGCTTTGATTTAAATCTTCTTGGCGCGGGTTACGTGCTGTGTAAATGTCTAGATGACTATGTTTATTTATGTTGTCCCTATGGATTTCTTTGTATAGGCTAGATATACCTCTGCCTAAATGGTTCTTCTGTCCTATTTGCATGGCTTGGTTTAATAACTTTAATATTTTGCACTCTTGTTATTTTTATTATTTTATTTTGTGCTTGACATGATTATGCTGCGGAGAAACGTCAATTTTTAAATACATTTGTAGTAGTCCTTGTGATGATGAGTTGAAAGCTATATGTGTAGATGTATACCATTAGCTTTCCTTTTTATATTATTATCGCGCTTTTGTTAAAATTTCGTTTGCCCTTAACGCAATTTGTATTTTAATAATGGACTATGTGTCTATTTCAGTAATTGCTTGTGCCAAATGCCCGTCAAGAGCCCACCACCGTATGTAACCGGTATTTCGCCTAATGAAGGCGTTCCCGGTACTAAATTGACAATCCGTGGTGAAAATTTGGGCTTCGACAAATCTGATTTGATTCACGTATTTATATCTGGAATTGATATGATACGTACTGCGGAATGGATATCTCCAAAGAAGATAACCATAATAACACCTCTTGGGGAAGGGGAGCTGGAGATTCTTCTGGTAACAAAAGCTGGCGGAATTGGTACTGCGGCTGTCACCTACATACAGTCGATGCCAAAAGTTGTTGGTAGGCTGTCTTTTATTTTTGTACCAAAATATTGTTTTATTTAATCCTTGAATTTCAGTAACATCTTTATTATTATACGTCATCATCATATTCTTATTGTGCGAAAAAATGCCATTATTTGCTTCAAATTGCGTGCTTTGTTATAAGTAGTTTCATACTGGAAATGAAAATTATGTCCAAATAATCAATACTCGAACCAACGCAACTGATGTTCCATGGCAATTTGCAATGTTGATGGTACATTAAGTAACGGTCAAATGCAATTTGGTAGCGCGTAAATTTTGCTCTTGCCGATTTACTACTGATGCTTAGCTTTCGATGACCTAAAATAAACCAAATATATAGAACGGTTTACAAAGCTTTTCAGAGTCTGAAAGCTGTAGTTGGTCATCTTCCAAGTCTACGCAGCATAAAACAGGATCGAAATTAGGGCAGACTTGAGGATCTTGATCTTAAGGTTGAGCGAAAGTAAGGTTGGATTATATCATAGTTTAAAAATTCAGCAACAGCAGTCGCAATACGTCCGTTAATTTCGGCCGAACTAAATTTATCTGGTGCCCAAGAACACTTTGTAAATGAATTCGTTATCGAATAGTGGTATGGCGCCTTTCAACACATTATTAAGGCCAGAGTCAAATCTGAACATAAAGATCATTTTTAAGAATTAAGCACAAGACTGCACGGTATAAACTGTTTTTGAGCACAATTAACGATACTATAAGTTTCACCTTTCTTTTCCGCAAACCGTACAACATCACCAGCGTACTCAGTGTCACTGGACGGATTTCTCTTAACTTTAATTTACTTTACTGCGGCTGACTCCTTTTGGAGGATAAGCCGGCTCCAAGACATTTCATGGAGTTTCTTGGGAATTTGGTACAAGTGGTGTCCCCTCACCACTCGGCTTTTTGATTGAGGACGCACCTCTAGCCTTTGCACATCCAAGCGCAGTCTGCAAGGCAGCAGTAAGTTGCATGGTTGCCGGTGGCTGTTGAGAGCTCATTCGCCATTCGGAAGTACGGGGTACTGTCCAGGAGTCCATGTAATCCTGTGGCTGTTGAACCCTTTTGTGGCGGGGAACACACGCCGAGTCATGGTGCCGTCGTCGGGCTCATGTGGTATTTTATAGGAGATCCGATTGCCGGTCGGAAATCCACCACGCCCTGGTGACACCACCGCCATAGCCCCGTTAGCCCATGTACGATCGGCCATCGAGACATGGTTGACACCTTCGTACCACGTTGAGGAGGAGATGGACTTTACAGATAGCGGCAAATGACTTTATCAGATCCTCCAGAAACCTTTATTCCTACGACCTAAAAAAGCTATGAAGAAAAGACTGGCGATTCCGATGGCCATTGGATCCTAGTGAGACTGCAATGCTGTCATTTCATAATAATGAGTGGTTTTGTTGTCCATCTCGTAGCTAGTTTGTTACGCTTCGGTACTGCTTCCAACTAATTGACAACTATAAGTCAGTTTTGATCATCATACGCTGCGTCTTAGGTGGCAAATTTATAGTGCATCTTTCGTACCTTCGTGAGATGTTTTCGTTTTGCGACAATTGACGTGTATTGAAGTGCTTGGGCGTTCTTAGAGACTTTAACCAAATTCCCAATAGACATGGGTGACATAATATTCTTTTATAGTCAACATATAACCATTTATAACACAAAGAACAATGAATTTGTATTGCATTGACCGACACGCATGATAAATAGTGTCGCCTTAAGTTTCGAGTCGTGCAAGGTGGATAAGCGAAATGAAGCTTCTGCAGACGTTTTAATTACCGATTCCGCTTCTCTTCTTTTACTTTGCTTTACTTATTATCTAATGAGAAGGCTCTTGCAGATGTTATGCATATGGTGCATGTTGAACATATCATTGAGCCAAGTGTCGTGTTGCCAAATATAGAAATTATTTCAAGTAAACGATCTTTCATTAAACCGAATTTAGGTTTTCACGTCAGTGCATTTAATGTGCGAATATTAAAGCGAACTGGGCAACATGGGGCTCTAGCGCAAATCAGCGATTGCCTTGTTAAGTTGCAGTGAAGCATCAGTTAGTAAATTCTGTTGTATTGCTGCCAATGATGATGGTGATGCTGATGATGATGAAAAAATTCTGAGGTCTTATCGTCGGAAGGCAAGCTTTGCCTGGTAGTCAGTATGCTGTCGTGCTTTGATGATGATCATGGAGGTCGAAACATGTCAGTGCATGTGACTTTTGGTAATTTTGCTGTTGTACGTCTGGTTATTTACAATAGGAGGGATTGGTACGTAGAGCTCTGAAACTTGATTTGAATACCTTTTATCGCCACGCTAGATATCAATTTTTGTTGAACTGTCGTGTTAGTATGACGTAACACCGTTGTCCTATCTGCGTGGTTTACGTTTCTTCGCTCAGTTACTGTATTCCGCCTATCGTATCTGAAAGTTGAGTTCAGCTCTACAACGTTGAAGCTAAAGGGAAGATTGGGAAACGGGATGCCGTTGGCGAAATTTTTTTCAGCTATACTCCATCTTTCCACGACACGATCAGAATCAACACATATTTGATCAGATTTGCAGAAGACTGATTTAAAAAAAGTAGTGCAAACTACATCGTTATTATCATCGACAGTGAAAAAAATTGCACAACAAGTTGAGCAGTCTATAGTGCAATCTGCATATCCGTCGCTGTTACCAAGAGGACAAAGGAAGAATGCGATACGAAGGATAAAATACGGGGAAAATACATTTGTACACGTAATAACCAACAAGGCGTACATCTGTTCAAAAATCTGTCCATAAGTAAAATAATAACCAGATCTAAAATGTCACCTTATAACACAATAATAATGAACCATACACGCGCAAAAACACGCACACAGACACATATCCACATGCACTTCAAATCAACACGCAATTAGCAACCGATTTGAAAGTGAAGTAAAACTGGAAATCAGACTAGTTGAATAGAATGGAATTGGAGCTTACTTCAAGCTCACGAACTTGATTTAAAGAATTATTACCACCCGGGAAATTAATGATAGTTTAATTCTATTACCTATACATAAGTTTATGTTTTTGACTGCATAGAAATTGTGCGGCCGGCATTTCCAGTCGAGTACAATGTATGCGAGACTGTGGGCCGCATATATAATTTTGCTTTCCATACATATGCATTGCGGGTTGATCCTTGCTAATCAGTTTGCCATCGTACTCTGATGATGATCATTGAAGGTTGAAACGCGTCAGTACGTTTGACTGACGGTAGTTTTGCTATGTTGTTCGATGATTGGTGTTTACTTCAAGCTCGCAAACTTGATTTAATAAATCTGATTAGTTCTCATTGACTTAATCAAGTAAAAACCGAATGCATATAACTAATTGATTTTAATGTGTAGTTGAGTATTTTCGGAATATACCTATCTGTAATAGAATTATCTTTATAACTTTATTTTCTTAGTTTGGTAGAGTTAACTTGAGGCTTCTTTGTATTTATGACGCGATACGGTGAAAAACGCGAGGAAGCTGTACTGTTGATTTTGCCTTAACTTAAAGCTCATTTTACCATAATAGTATTGTGTTGATGTCTTTATTGTCATCTGTCTGTTTTATGTAGGTAAATATCTTCATCTGAAATGCATCCTCTTAATTAATATTTAAAAAATATTATTTTAGTGTTATTCCTATTTTTATCATTTAAAAATTTATTCCATAATTTGTCCTGACTTATGGTTATGAGCAGTAAATCATCATTTACTATCGGCTGTTCAATTGCTGTCCGTGATAATGATGAAGATAGAGACATTGAAATATTTTTTCAGTATAATTCTACTGAGTATTGAACAAGCTTTAGCTTTGCTAGTTATTTGGTGTTCGAATGTTATATATATATATATATATATATATATATATATATATATATATATATATATATATATATATATATATTCTTTATTATGCCCATTGCCTTCAATATTACACAGTATATTTCTAATTATAAAAAAACATTAATAAGAAAGTGGATAATGGCCATTTATTTCGAGAATTCTAAACATCGCTCTACAATCATTCATTTATATACATTCTGGGTTTTCAATTGATTATGCTAGTGGTAACAAATCTGACTCGCTTTTACTTATGTTTCTTGTTTTGGCTGGTCGGTAAGTGTGTATTCGTTTGTATTTGTGTGTGTGCGTGTTTGCATGTAAAGGTCATTCTCGCTGTATAGAAAAGTGATGTCTGAGATCTGGTCATTATTGTTTTGATGGCTTGAGAATTAACCATTTGTGCGCATTGTTCGCTGTTACATGTACGAGTGATATTTTTCCCAGTGTAGTTGATCGTTTCACCTTGTTGCGCAAATTTGTATTTCTTGTTTTGGCTGTTTGGTAAGTGTGTATGCGTTTGTGTTTGTGTTTGTGTGTGTTCCTGTTTTCAATACAGCGAGAATGACCTTTACATGCAAACAGGCACACACACAAACGCATACACACTTACCAACCAGTCCAAACCGGCAATAGAAGTAAAAGCGAATCAGATTTGTTACCACTAGCATAATCAGTTGAAAACCCAAAATGTATATAAATGAATGATTGTAGAGCGATGATTAGTATTCACGAAATAAATGGCCTTTATCAACTTTGTTATTAATCTGTTTTTCTTCCTAATTAGAAATATATATATATATATATATATATATATATATATATATATATCCTAAGATTTGTGCGTGCTATCTGTCTCTGTCTTTCTCTCTGAGCATCCATCATCCACATTCTTCGCACATCAAACTGTTAACTTTTGAGTTTATATATATATATATATATATGTCTCAATTAATTTCTCTGTATCCGTTCATTGTGTATTTTACGTAAAGGTGCGCAAGAATCAGTAACATTTTGGCCAGAAGACGAACGGCGACATTGTCCGGCCATTATTGAGCGTGGATCAGGCGGCAGTGCCGCGAACCGTTCCTACTCGAATACTGAGGCCAGCGCGGCTGGCCAGTCAGAAGATGGTGAACTTGATACTTCTACTGGTCTGCCATTGGCTGAACTTCCTCGTATTCAACAACAAGTCACTGATGCTGCACTTAGGAAGCTTTATCCAGGTACGCAGTTTTGTTAATGATTTTGGTTTTTATGCTGTGGTTATTGCCCAACTTCCTTTATGTTATCAACTTTCGATTTGGAAATCTTTTCTATTAACATTCTGTCTCAATGCCTCGAGTTGCTACTTTTAGTGGGACTCCTGAATTTCTACCCGCTCACTTTGGTATTTACTTTTGATTGGAATGGTGATATCTTGCTACAAGTTGTACTCTGCCTTACGTATTTAGCTGTGTTACTTTCATTTCTTTGGATATGTATCAGTGAAATATCAGTGTTGACTGTTGATTGAATGTTGTTTTATGATGGTTATTTATATCGCGAACCGTGATTGCTTTTGTATTTGTCACGTTCAAAGTATCCATCAGTTTCCCATTCCAACCACGTTAAAAATATTAATTAATTGACATATTCGGTTTCAAATGGAACCGTTTGTAACCAGGAAATCTTTTGTGGTTTCATTACGAGAGGTGAATTCTTTTATGCGCTGAAGGCATTATAATGCGTGAAAATACCTTTACATGTTTATCTTATATAGATAACGTTTTCGTTTTTAATGCATAATCGTATCATTACCACCATAAACAAGAACGACAAAAAAGTTGGCTTTTAAAAGCTGATGCCTTACTCTTGCATAACCATAAGCATAAATGAGTTCGGTATTAATATTCCTATTGATAAAACTAAAAGAAATATTTAGGGGAATGTATATTTATCAAAGAAGTGGCGATCTGGGCAAGATTGTTAGGCCCACCTACACAATGCGCAGAAACGTCACTACCTATATTTCTACAGGTTGGCTAATCTTCAAGACAAGGTGACATAGATATTGCAGCGTCCTTGTAGTTTTCACTGCATTTCGTCACAGAATTAAGTAAATTTGCAGTTAATTCTGTCAAACATAGACATGTTGATTAAGAAATCTGCCACAGGCTCGTCACTGAACACGTGTTGCAAGCTTGCCGAAGTCAGTTTTAATGGCCTGCCATGCTGTAACAATTTTACTTATGAACATTATACACAAGATACCGGTTTTATATTTGTTAACCGTATGTTGGTACACCTTTTGATTTTATTATGCCCGTTGTCACTTTTATAATATAATCGCAAACCTACTATTGAACAATACAACTTTGATCGGCAATATAACTCTATCGGTAAGTATAATTTTGAATTTGTATTTTTACTTGAAAGTTCTCACATTTGTTTGTTATTGATTAACGCTCATTCGAAAGGATCGATTCCGGTTTTTCGCAAAACATATCGATGGCGAATACTAATGCTAAGATATGCTTTTCCCCGCCCACATAGTGAACAATTCTCGTTGTAGTTTCACTACGGATGATATATGTTTCAATCTCTTTTCTTGTTGTATATAATTTTGTAGAATAAAGTTTTGCATTATTCTAGAGAAAAAAATATCACGGGTGCTTCGGAATTTAGAATATTTGTTTTATATCACGAACAGAACTGTTTTAAATTGTCATGTTTACAACAGTTTGCCAACATTTGCCATAATACAACCCAAACTGACTTAGAGTTGTTATAAAAGTTATCTTATCCACATTTCACAATTTGGCCTCAACTATGCCAATTTAAATATATTTTTCGCCCGGAAGTATATACTTATGAAAAACTCTTATTCTATATAACAGTTAGATACTGTTTGTGGCGGAGAACATATATATGTAATTGTGAATAATGTGTTGCGCACCTAGTAACAAATTAGTTAAAATATGACCAGAAGTACAAACAAAAGCCAGCATGGACGGAAAGTATAATTTATTGCACGTTAGCTTCGTGCTTACTGGCGACTCATCAGGGGAGCCGGTATTACGCTCTTTAACAACTATGTAATTGTATGTGGAAAATAGGACCATCATATTTGAACTAATTTGTGTATTAGGTGCGCAACACCTACTAAACTGGATAAATTTTCTACATTATACGATGCTTAGTTTATAAATAATTGTGTGCTTATAATGGAATTGGTGTTTATATCAAGATCGCAGCCTTGATTTAAATAGATAAATAATTGTTATCTCCGCCCGCGCATTCATTGGTCCTTTAATTATTTTAATTTTCAATTCAATGCAACTTCCCCAGGTAGTGTAATGTCTGTTTGATAATAGAGTAGTTTGTTGGAACATTACTTGACCCAGTAAATCAACCAAACAATGTTTGTTTAATCATAGGTACTTGGCTTGTAGACGGCTCCTACTTTTGAGTGGCGAATGAGCCAGTCTCGCTGACTTTATGCAGATTTTGACATGCGTTTCCTTTGCTGTATAAACTAACTTTTTTGTAATACATTTTTTAAATGCATTTAAGGTTGCATTTTGCAGAGAAAAATATTTGTGTATCATATGGTCGAAACTTGTTTTTATTTAAATTTTGACGATTAATTTCAGGTATATCGCATCTAGGCTTCAATGTAATATCAATCTAATATCAGTATCTGTCAAAGCGCCTGAATTGTCATTTTTTATTAAAGCTTTGCGATTTTCTTAATTAAAAAAAACATTTCAGTTACCGGATCAGTGCAATTGATGGAGCCGGACTTTGAACCTATGCTATTTTTACTGAAGTACTACAAAGATGCAAGGTATTTCTTTTTTGTCTAGCGTTTTAAGTCAAATTTTATTTTCCATGTGCTTTTATTTGCTTAGAAGGCTTTTATTTCAGAGTGGAAGCTGCATAGCTTTCTGGCTGAGATGCCAAGAAGTTCTAGGTAGTCGTTCTAGTTGCGTTTCGAGAAAAATTTCAACCTTATAGTCTCTAGAATTGTACCTCTTTTAGTTTCACTTGACGTATAACGCTTTCAAGGCAGATAGCTAGACACTGCGTTTCAGAATTGTGTAGTACTATAAAACAGGATTAACAAGCTGCTCCATTAGACCCTATGCACCATTTAATGCTGTGCACCTTTGATCATCGCTAGTTTACTTAGTTTGGCAATAAGAATTATGAAATAAGTATTCCATAGCCCATGTCATCATCATCTGTATCATAGACAGCAATAAAACAACCTTTAATAACTTATGCTAAACTGCCACGTAAACGCGAGAACTTTTTGAACAGAGTACATAATAATTAGAAAGAATAAAAATTAAAGAAATAATAATTCCAAGTAAACATAATTGTTAATGAAGAGTGATTTATTAAATGAAGCATCTATTGAAGATTGAGATACTTACCCAGGTATTCATTGTCATCGCAGGCAGCAAAGAAGCAGCCTTTAATAACGGAGTTTGCACTGAATCATAACGGTGATAGGAAGAGAAAACCGTAATAATAATAATAATAATAATAATATTAATAATAATAAAAGTATAATAATAATATCTTTTTCAAAATGAGAAAAATACCAAAAACAAATTGTTAATAGAGAAGGATTTATGATGGGGGGCATCTAGTTAAGATTAAGATTTCCGAGCTAGGTAGCTCACAGAAATTAGGCAACCTAGATCTATTGACACAAAATTATGGCCGAGTCAGCTGTAAGTCAAGGCGATATTGGAAATACGGCTTCCTTGCAGTTTCACGTTATCGCTTCAAAAGCATGACAAAACCTAGCAGAAAGAAGGTTAATAAGTTGATAATTATACTTGAAATCTGCGAATAGATTGCCACTGGCTCGTCTCGATCGTGCATCGTTTTCCACCTGCAGCTATTATGCGCACTTGGATCCTTCCTGGTATTCGAATGAGGTCTTTGGTACAAAATAGGATTGTAACTGATTCGAGCTGCTTCTGTGTTGTCAAAATCTGCTCGCCTCATTTATTATGCCAATCTAGCGCTGGCTGTGAGCATAATGCTCAACTGGGCAATACAATTGAAGATAATCGTGAAACGTGATGGTTGTTCAAGATTAACACTCACATTGTTGATTACGGGCATACTTTCGGTGATCGAAACTGACGTGTGCCCTCGAAAATTGAACTTTGGACTGTTTGGACCACCCATGACGACGACTTATTTTATCGGTTATTAGACGATTTTTACTATCATTTACAGTTTCGCTTACTTTTTAATTTTGTACCGTTTGCGCAATTAAGTTGTAACCTCGGCTGCTACCTAATGCGAACACTTCTTCCATCGCTTCAGCCCTTGTGGTCCAAAAGGTCTTGGGATTAACTTGCTGACTCACCTTAAGTTCATGTTTTAATAAAAGCCGAGATAGCAAGAATTTGGCGCCTTTTTTAGAGTACCTCCACATGCCACATATATTATTTTTGCGTTGTACATAGCGGGTTATATATTCGTCGATATTAATTTCGATATTAGAACGTATGATTCTTATTTACCATTACGGAAAATGTGTACATGATCCCTGTCGACTATCATGTCCCAAAACTTACGATGATCCTGGACGCAAAAGATGATCTATAGCTAAATGCTTCGTGACCTATTTTAGTCGACTGTGATCTGGAAGGTGGAGGACGCCATGTGGCGAAATGTCTTACATTAAAGCTGAAGTTTGTGCTGTTCTTCTATAATCTGTTCCACGTAGCTATATAGAACCGTTTATCATTATCGTTGCAAACCAAAATTAAGTATATCTGACGCCTAGATGAAACGCTACATCGATTGAGCACCCAACTTGATTATTCATGCCACCCATGAATAAAAATGTATCTAAACTTTTTACTTGCTTAGTAAATAACTTAGGTCGTAGTAGAAAACGTCCTTGCAGTCGTCTGTGCTACAATTGACGGGATCATATGCAGATACAACGAAACTGCAATGTTAATTAAGGTTTCCTGATGTTGATTCTGATAGAGTCTTTAAGCCTGTCGAACAAAGTCGGATATTGGCAATACAATTTAACAATAATTGTTTGCGCGGGTGGTGGTAACAATTCTTTAATTCAAGTTTGCGAGCTTGAAGTAAACACCAATCCAATTGTATTTAACCAGTCGTCGAACAACATAACAAAACTACCGCCAGCCGCAACGCACTGACGCGTTTCGACCTTCCTTGATCATCATCAGTGTACGACGGCAAACTGACTATCGAGGATCAAACCGCATTGAATATATATGGAAATCAAATTTAGATATGCGGCTCTCACCTCCAGCAGTCTCGCATACTTTGAAATTGTGCAGCCGACATTTCCAGTCAAGATCAATGTATGCAAGACTGCTAGAGGTGAGAATCGCATATCTAAATTTGATTTCCATATATATTCAATGCGGGTTGATCCTCGATAGTAAGTCTGCCGTCGTACTCTGATGATGATCAAGGAAGGTCGAAACGCGTCAGTGCATTGCGGCTGGCGGTAGTTTTATCATGTTGTTCGACGACTGGTTAAATACAATGGGATTGGTGTTTACTTCAAGCTCGCAAACTTGATTTAAAGAAAAGTCAGATATTCGCTAGAATCCGTTCCGTTATATAATCTTTGGTGTGGATAACCAATATATATATGAAATTATATATTATGTATTGCATAAACGAAATGTACAATCTCATGTACACGCGTTTCGTACTTACTGGCGACTCATCAGTAGGAGGCAGTATTTCGCCCTATATCAACTATATATTTGATCATGAAATGCGGGTATGTTAGACAGAATAATCTTCGATACATTTTTGTGTTGAAGCAGCAGTGCAGTAAACAGCATATGGAATCTACTGCAATGCTACCTCAAAGTCAACACTATATATATATAGAGAGAGAGAGGGAATATACCGAGCCTGGAAAATTTACCAACACAATGTTTTTCGTAATACCGAGCATTCACGGGATACCAACACAACAATTTTCAAAATGATCACAGAATGATTGTCTTCAAAATACCGAGTCTGTGTCGGCCAACATCGCAATAGTTTTTGAGATAGGCTATATTTTACTCACCTGAAAACCGAACCTATATCTAATGATTGGTAATTTACTTGAATTATTTTCGATTTTTAGTAATTGAATAAGATTTGGTTGATTCTTCTATACTGTTGTCGCTATGCTACCTCATCTGAATTTTATATGGTGAATAAAAAAACAAGCTACTGTAAATGCACGTGAATTTGAGAACCCAGGATGGAAAGCTTACAATTGATGCAAAGGACATATTTCGTTACGCATTTTTCAAAGAGTAAACGAATTAGGTTCTAATTTTAAATATTGAACAATAAGTCAATTAGTGCTTGACAGGTTAATTTTTGGCAGTTAAAATAAGTTTCAATGAACAAATACCAATGATAAATAGAAGAAACGTGACTAGCGACATTACATCCTTTAAGCCGCAGCAGAACGCCAAACTATACACGATGGCGTCCAGCAGCCTATTGTTGCCCCCGTATACTGTTTGAACCTTAAGATAGTTTTTCCATTGGCCCTTGTAATGGGATGAATTTTGCCTGGCGAGGTAGTCACGACTGCGTACCGCACAAGCACATTATCGCATTGCTTGCCTTCAAGAGACGAACTGTTTGAAGCACACCAATTAGATTTCTCATTTGAGCCTGGAATTTTAGAATGTGTAATTCTTCCCAATATCAGGTTATTTTGCCTTTCAGCTAACCAGTGTGAGAGCTGTAAATACTTATATGACCAATTTGAGTTTCCGCGTAATTCGGAAAAGGGTATGCGTTATTTGTCAATCATTTTGTTAAATAAAATAATGATTTATTTAATTTATTTATTAATCTTACTCAGATTTAACAAATTTGATTAATCACACGATGGTCGCCATCCGTGGAATGCGTACTAGGTGTGCCCTAATAGTTGCTCTGACCACTGCAGTTTGGCGGCCAGAATCTGATAAACATTCCGCTTTTTGCCAAATATCCATTCACTGGAAACGGATATATGTGAACAGTAAGCATTTTTAGACTACTATGCATTATCTAAATCTATGGCTACAACCGGTAACTTAGCAAATATTATCTGCAGCGCTACGAAGAAATATTTTAAGAATGTTGCCACTTTTCTTCCGTCGGTACAACTGGAGAACAGTACTTTAAATCAAGGTTGCGTACTTGATATAAACATCGGACCCATTATGTACATAAATTTGTCTCTATTAACCAGTTATTTTATAGTGTGTAAAAGGCAATTCATCCAGTAGACCAGTCTCGTCCTTATTGGGAACTCATCCCGTACCGTCCAGAATTTGCCGTGAATAACAATCGAACTTTGGCACGTTACATGGGTAAGTGGTATTGAAATGCACATTTATATAATTAAACGAGCATTGGTTGCGCGGGCGGTGATAACAATTATTTTGAAATCAGGGTTACGCAACAAATTCTTTAAATCAAGTTTGCGAGCTTGAAGTTAACACCAATCCCATTTTATTTAACCAGTCGTCGAACAACATAGCAAAACTGCCGCCAGTCGCACGCACTGACGCGTTTCGACCTTCCATGATCTTCATCAGAGTACAACGGCAAACTGACTAGCGAGGATCAAACTGCAATGCATATATATGGAAAGCAAAATTAGATATGCGGCTCTCAACTCTAGTAGTCTTGCATACATTGTACGTGACTGGAAATTTCTGCTGCATAATTTCTATGCAATCACAAGCATTAACCGTTTGTAGCTTTCCTCACGCACACACACACACATACACACACACACAAATATATATATATATATATATATATATATATATATATATATATAGACAATACAATTATACAATAATGATTGCGCGGGTGGTGGTAAATTTGGCGCTTAGTTTGGTGCCAGCCACGCGCAGTTAGTAAGAGACAGGATTTATAATGCGAAAGTATTGAAAACAGTGTAGAGCGTTACAAATTCCTGAATTTACGTTTGGATAGGATATATTGATAGTCATTCTGGTTGTGGTATACGACCGTCCACAGTTTCTGGAAAGCATCTCATGAATAACTTTTAAAATCTCCTTAATCCGTCACATGTTTCAGATGGTCTGGTTAGAGATATGGTGATCTCTTTATCTTATTGTGAGATGGACATGAACTCCTACCCCTGATCATGTGGCAGATATCATCAGTGTTATTACGGATCGTTGAATCGGCATGATCAATGGCCTCAGTTCTGAATTTTTCAGGCCCAGTTGAATAAAGGCTCCACAGCATTTGAACTAGCTCATTGCCACAATCTGAAGAGGAGAATCTGGTCCAAATGTGTTCAAAGTTTCCGTTGCTGCCTCTTACCAATAAATGGGTGACCATCAAAATCCTGGCAACTATTGCTATATCAGTTTGCCCTGTGCTTTATCGATTATGGGCACTGCTATTATCCTCAAAAGCATTCATGAACAGCGAAAGAAGCGAATTAGGCCAAGTTAGGTAAAATTTCGACCTAGATCACATTTATATACTCAAGTTCCACGAACGGTATTTAGGTTTCCTGAATGATGACGTTCCAGCCAAAATTGTTCAGTTGTTTGCAGCCTTATCATAATCACTCTTCAGACAACATTTGCATTAGGAAAGGCCTTTGTGATCCATTTATGATTTGCTTCGTCGTTTAACTGTATTTATTTTTTTTGTCGAGTCATAGCTTGCTGATATTACCACAGTTCTTTCTTGGGTGGAATTTGGTGGTGCTGGCCTGCTTGATGAAATTGATTACGCGGATTAGACTTTTATTCTTTTCAAAAAAGTATGATACGCTCACGAGAGCGTTATAGACTGAAGCTAATAGCCTCGAAGGCGGTCATTACGGCCAGTTCTATCTGGAATCTAAGATGGTGCTTCATGTGTCTCTGCTGTTAGTTTTCAAGAGTTTCGTCTACTTTTGGATCCGTGATAACAAACGTTGTTTCAGCTTCTGTTAAACTTTCCAAATGTTTTAGCTCTGCTTCAGCTACGTATGGTCAATTATGTAAACATATTGGATCACTCGTGTATTTCACTACGCACTAAGCCCAATGTCTTCGCCGCAAGGATATTATAGCTAATGCGCTGTAGATGTCAGCACCTAGACAACCTTTTAAATCGAATTATTTGCTTGCTTTTGCTTTCATTTCCAAGTGAGCGCTAATATGTTTTAATCAAGGGGAAAATGTACCTGGCGACCAGTTCTTTGCAGTTATTTTTTGACGGACCATCGCCATTCAGTCTTCTTAATGAACAATGCTTTTAGTTCGAGCAGTGTCTGGAAAGGCTCCCTACACATCCTGCTCGGCAGACTACGTAGGAAACTCCGGTAAATTACGGGAATCGCAGAATAGGAAGACCAAAAATCGCGCTACAGGATAAAACCATTCGTCATTTCAGTCACCTGATCTTGCCACATCGTCCCTCACTAACCAGGTTCACATTAGGTATAAGTGATGCTTAATAATAAGCATCAGCAAGTTCGATCAGCTGTGTATTAGGAAAAAAATCTGTTCCGGTGTTAAGTGCGTTAGGTTACTATGCTTTTTGTTTATAGAAGGTACCGATTAGGCAATAACGTATTGACCACTAACTGATAGGAAATTTTAATTGGCATCATAATTGCAAAGCCAATAATCAATTTAAGAATTAATCTGCTCAATAATTCAATTCGTGCTCAGATCTTTTTCCGTTACATGATGAAGTATGCAAATTAAAAAAAAGTTGTCTACAAACTGATATATGCATTATTTCTGCGCAAACTATTTGCTTTCTCCGCAATGGAAAATTGTCGGTACCCATTTTCAGATACTTTTTTCAGTTCACAGCTTAACATACCAATCAAAGCAAAACTAATAAAGAACATGGGGAATTCAGTTTAAACTGCTTAATTTATACTGATGACTGGCAAAGCTATTGTCGTTGCCTCAGAAAGATGCGCGTTGCGCATATATATAGTGTGTGTGTGTGAGAGAGAGTGACTAGAACTGCTAAGTTTTTAATTATATACTGATGTGCATCCAGCTAATTAAACTACAGTAAATGAATCCTGACTTATATTTTTCACATGTCAGAATAATTGTTTTATTCTTACAATGTGAAATGGCATAATCAAACGTGACTTCAGTGGCTATGGTGTGATCAAGGCAATACAAATAAAGCAGTTGTAAAACAATGCCAGGGAAGGTGATAAAAATTAGTAAAATTTAAGGCTTAATGAGGGAATGAGATTCAAATAAATGAAGCTCATCCAAGATAATTATCTAACGTTGCATGGGGAATGAATTACATGGCTATGCACCAAATGCGCTTGAAGACGTTTCTCTCGGCAGAAAGTCAGACAATTAATTAGGTGTGTCAAGTTAAGTTGCTATCGGTTTTTAATTGATTCATATTTGCTATTCTGTCCAATTTTTTGTTTATAACAACGTTATATATATCAAGTAGTTTTAAAAATATACCCGTTTTATTACGATCTGAAGCTCAGCGCTTGGAATTATTTTATTTCGAATATGTTCTAAAAAGTAATCATGAAACAAATCTGTGCGTGTGTTTGCTCTTGAATCAGCTTGTAAAATATGCAATGTAATGATTCTTTTGGAAAACGAGTATTAATAAATTTTTTAGCACCATTTCCATGTGCAGAAAGAAAAAGAAATTTTATCAGATGCAACACCCGTTTTATCTCAAGTATCCACAAATGAACCTCTCCCTATTGAATGGCCAAACAAATGTAAACTTGGAGAGGGTGTAAAGTAAGGGACCAACCAAGCTCAATGCATGGACATTCTTCCTCTGCAGGCATAAATCCGGCTGCAATTTGTTTTTCCATAAAGGTTCGTATGTGGTTAATCCAACTCTGCTACTGTATTTATTAATTATTTTAAATGTTGCGTCTGGTGAACATGCGTGTGAGGTTTCAACGATGTGTTGCTCAATTACAGACGTAAGTTCACCATTTGATTTAGAACAGGTGTTTAAGTTGCAATGTTCTCTTTCGCTCCATGTTTACATTTTTCAACTATGTGTTTCCCTTCAATTTACACATAAAGAGATGTTCATTTGAGAAGAATATGAGAAATAAGCGGTTCTTGCATCTGATAATATTTCTTTTTCTTTTTGTAGATGAAGGGTATTAATAAAAGGAATGATGTTTATTTGAAATCCGCAGGTTCCCTTTGAGAAATGTTTATTATACTCTGCCTAAAAATATTGCTAAGCTAAGCGTATGACCGTTATATGAAGCAAAATTTGCATAGTCGCTTTCTAAAAGATTATTTATGCACATTTATAACTGACTTGCATCCTATCGATTTGCCGTCATACTTTGCTAATGAAAATAAACTATTGGATTTTAGGCGCAATGCTATCATCAGATGTTGATTTATTTTGTCTGAATGACATTGGTTGATGTAGATCCTTCCATCTTGGTGTGATTCTAATCTCTAGGTGCACTATGTTCTCTATCCAATGCAGCTTGAGGCCCTCTCGATTCTGTAGATCTGTAGGCTGAAACACCTCTATCACCATTTTTATCTGACAAGAGTGAATGATATTAAAATTCATCTTGGACAGAAGTCGTTGTGTTCCATTATTGGAGGCATCTACGAGAACTGATTGTTCAACCATTTCCAGTGTACATCGTATTCGTTTATCAGATAAAAATAGTCATATCGCAGGTGTTGAAGCCTACAGATCTACTGCATCAAATAGGTCTCAGTCTTCATTGAACAGAGGATGTCATGCGCCTATGCTGGATGGATCTAAAAAAAAGAAGTTTACATGATCTGCTCATGTCAACCAAGCATAGTTATTCCATAAATGGAAATGGAAGTTTTAAACGTACAATTATGTATAAATGAAAGGATTTTCTAATTTGTGCGACTGGTTAAGTACATTATAAGACCAGTACTTATTCGAAGTCCTCAAGTTTGATTTAAATAATTGTCATGGTACCTATCTTTGCATATTTTTATTTAGTTCTGCCGAGCTGATGCAAACTTTGCGCAATTTCCAGCTAAGCATGAAGGCGAGTGGCGGTACACAGCCGTTATCGGTCATTAAACAGAACCTATTTCTAATCTTTCGTTGCTTGGAAGGCATGGAAAGTAAGTATATATGAATAACCAAGTTATATATATATATATATATATATATATATATATATATATATATATATAGTGTGTGTGTGTGTATTCGTTCGACACACTGTAGATTTTGTTAAACTTTTTATTTTATGTAATTATATTAATAGATGTCGTCATCGTCTTGCAAAGCATGGCGCTTTGCATTTGAAATGTCATTTATTGAGATTTGTTCGATACTTTTCAAGCCTTTCACTAATGTTTACCTTCTCTTTGTGTTAGCCTTTGCACGTCCAGGTAAGGATTTAGCTTACTAAGAACAATATATATTTTTCAATATAATCATTGATTTTAAAAGTTGTGAATAATATATATATATATATATATATTCTTTGACGGACACATATTTACTACGTCTCTCAAATGGCAAAGATTGGAAGAAGCTACTCTAGCTTTCACGATTCTCATACTCACCTTTTCAAACATACTACCTGAGTTATTTATAGAGCTCACCAGGTATATCAATCTGTCAACTATGTCTAAATCTTCACTCTGCACTCGTGGGTTGGAATTGGTGGTGGGTAATACTGTAAAATTTCTTAAATTTGCAGGATGCGAACTTCATGCCGAAAGACGGAACAACGTCTGCTAATCTATTCAAGGTGGACTGAGCAGAATCTTGATTGGCGAATAATAGTACGCTATCCTCTGCATAGTCAAGATCGACTAATCTGTCGCCCGGGAGAACTTCAGCACCTGTATTCTGAACGTATGAAATAGTGTTGGTTATAATAGATAATTCAACAAAATGATGAAAGTACAGGCTTGACGAACACCATTGCTGTAGTAAATTTGTGCGTTAATTTTTTGTACACCTTAACCAGAAGTGTTTCTGTAGAGAGTGCGTATATTTTTTGGGCACACCACTTTTTGACAGAATATCGAAAAAAATTGCGATCCAGTGAGTTAAATGCACCCTTGGAATGCGATATACATGTCGCTGTTCAAGAACTTGCCTTAACGTAAAAATATTATCTATAAAACCTCGTCCTGAGCGGAATCCGGTCTGTTCTCTCTAGTGCTTGATTTACCAGAAGCACTATGACGACGGTAGATAATCGAAACAATATCAGGTTGCCAAATATCGAAAATGGTTCTAGTAGACGATCATTCATTAAACCTAGGTTAGGTTTTAACGTAGGCGCATTTAATGTGCGAACATTAAATCAACTTGGACAACAAGAAGCTCTTTCATGTACGTTGAATAAATTAGAAATCGACATATATTGCGTATCTGAAACCAGAATATAGGACCCTGCGTGCATTACAGAACTGGTTGAACCATCCCTATCTACGCGTTATTGGCCTCGAACATCTGATTCCACAGAGTTCTCTCAAGTCGGTAAATGGGGCGTTGGTATTATCCTTAGCGCACGAGCTGAAACATGCTTAATTGAATAGATCCCTTTAAATAGTCGATAGTGTGCGACACGTTTCAATACATCTACTGAAATCAATGCAAAAAACCGTTATCAACGTTGCCTCTTCGTTGTATTTGCATATGCTACTACCAATTGCAGCACAGACAAAAGCAAGAACGCTTTTTACTCCGAATTAAGCTCCTTACCAAGTAAAGCACTAAGTTCAGATATAGTCCTGGTTATGGGTGACATGAATGCTCAAGTTGGGCGCTTAAGTAAAACAGAATTTCATTTAGGTGGAAGATACACTTTAAGCTCGATGCGCAACGATAATGGTGAACGGCTTTTGGATAGCTGCGCGGAACATAGATTATATTTAAATAGTACAAACTTCAGACGTAGTGTTAGACGTTGCACTACATGGCGTCCTCCAGCACCCGGACAACAGTGGACTCAAATAGATCATGTAGCAATTAGTTATAGATGGTGTGGTTGCATCCAGGATTGCCGTTCGTTTTGGAACACCTATGTCGACTCGGACTATGCACTTATCCGTTGTAGATTTGCACAAAAATTTTCTGGGAAAATAATTAAGAATAAACCCCAAATTGATGTAGGCAAACTCGAACAACTGTCCTTCCGACAAAATTATGAAAATATTCTAAAGTATCACCTAACTGGTCTGGATGGCGAAAATCCGAATTTAATTTGGTCCAAGATAAGTTCCAATATGCACAAAGCAGGTACTACTATATGTCGCATTGCAGGCCCCCGTAGAAATAATCATTGGCTCTCTGTAAAATCTATGGAAGCACTCGAAACAAGACGCCAAATTCCACCTCGCTCGACTTATAATAATGCTCGTCACAATATAAGACGCCAACGTAAGTACAGTCTAAAAGTCGATATAGAAAACTTTTGGACCAGAAAGGTTGAATAAATGGAAAAAGCGTTCGCGTCAGTTAATAGTCACTGTTTGTTCCAACTTATTCGCGCAACAGGTCCGAGAAAATTAAAAGTTATTGAAACTATAAATGATAGTAGCAACCATTTAATAGCCGATAAAATAAGTCGTCTTGATAGGTGGGCTGAACACTTCAAAGATCAATTTTCTTTGGCACCCGCGTCAGTTCCGATTCCCGAAAGCATGTCTGCATCAACAGTGTGGAATGTTAGTCTCGAAGAACCATCCATGTTAGAAGTACGCGAGGCAATCCTTTCTCTTAAACTCCGCCAAGCCGCAGGCCCAAATGATTTGCTTCCAGGATTATTTAAGGATGGTGGCCATATAATTTCAGGAGCGTTGACCAAACTTTTTCATACGATATGGAATGAGGAAACCATACCACTTGATTGGAATGAGTCGACCATCATTCCTATCTTCAAAAAAGGCAATCGTAATTCAGCGATGATCATCATGGTATAAGCTTGACTCCAGTCGTATCTAGGCTATTTGCTTCGATTATCCTACGTCTCTTAGCGCTTCACGTGAATCACAACAAGAGAAAAACAGGCCGGATTCCGCGCAGGACGAGGTTGTATAGATAATATTTTTACGTTAAGGCAAGTTCTTGAACAGAGACATTTATATCACCGTCCCACAATAGACGTCTTTCTAGACTTCAAGGGTGCATTTGATTCGGTGGATCGCAATGTTTCATTACATATTTTGTCGAAAAGCGGTGTGCCCACAAAATTTGTTAATATTATACGAGCTCTCTACACAAATACTTCTGGTCGCGTTAAGGTCTACAACGAATTAACGCATAACTTTACAACCAGCAGTGGTGTTCGTCAAGGTTGTCCACTTTCCCCCTTTTTGTTTAATTTTGTAATCGATGCCATTACGAACAATACTCTTCCACACATTCAGGATGCAGGTGTTGAAGTTCTCCCGGACGATAAACTAGTCGATCTTGACTATGCGGACGATATCGTACTATTATTCGACAATCGGGATGCTGCCCAGGCCACCTTAAATAGATTAACAGACGTTGTTCCGTCTTTCGGTATGAAATTCGCACCCTCTAAATGTAAGATACTGTTACAGGATCACCCACCACTCACTCCAACGTTGCGACTGCAAAATGAAGATCTAGACATAGTCGACAGGTTTACATATTTTCGGAGCTCTATCAATGACTTAAGCAATATGTCCGACGAGGTGAGAATACGAATCGCGAATTTCATACCGAAAGACGGAACAACGTCTGTTAATCTATTAAAGGTGGTCTGGGCAGCATCCCGATTGTCGAATAATAGTGAGATATCGTCCGTATAGTCAAATTCGACAAGTTTATAGCCGGGAAGAACTTCAACTCCAGCATCCGGAATGCGTGGGAGAGTGTTTTGCATAATAGCATCGATTATAAAAGCAAACAAAAAGGGGGAAAGTGGACAACCTTGACGAACACCACTGTTGGTTGTAAAGTTATGCGTTAATTCGTTGTAGACCTTAACGCGACCAGAAGTATTTGTGTAAAGAGCTCATATAATATTGAATGAAGACCTAGACATAGTCGACAGGTTTATATATTCTGGGAGCTCTATCAATAACGTAGGCAATATGTCCGACGAGGTGAGAATACGAATCGCGAAAGCTAGAGTAGCTTTCTCGAACCTTCATCATTTATGGAGAAACGCGAATATTTCACTTTTCCTTAAAGGTCGTGTTTACAATGCATCTGTACGCGCAGTCTTACTATACGCTAGTGAAACTTGGCCTCTTAGGGTTGATGATTTTCGACCATCGTTGTTTGATAAATAAAGCACATGTAGGTTACCAACAACGAATAACTAACGTTGACATCCGTAGACGTATTTTTGGATCTGACAATAAGTGCTCGTCGTTAGAAAAACAAATAAGGCTCCATCAACTTCGTTGGCTCGGTCACGTTTTGCGTATGCCCTCATTTCGATTACCCAGTAGAGCAGTTTTCTCATCCAACACCATATTGGCGTAAGAAACAAGGAGAGCAGATTTTGACATGAAGGAAACAGTTGAAGTCACTTACATTCAAATTGGGTAGTGTAGGGCCCACTCGTCTGCCAGGATGGAGCCCCGTGCACATCGCAGTTATTGGTTGGAAACGCTGCACAATATGGAATCGAGTTGAGCTCGGTGGCGAAATTGTTGCAGATTTCTAGCAGAATCATCTTCGGAACTTTCTTTTCTTAGTAGGACAGAGTTAGCTGCGAGGTTTGGTCTCATTTATGACGCGATATAGTGAAAAACGCAAGGAAGCAATATTGCTGATGTTGCCTTTCCCTAATGCTAACTAGGCCATAATGGTGTTGTGGAGAGGTTTAGTTGCCTCATTTATGTGAGTTATCCCAATCAAAACAATAATGACCAGATCTCAGACATCACTTGCAATCACGGCGAGAATGGACCTTTACATGCAAACACGCATACACTAAACACAAACGCATACAACACTTACCAACCAGCCAAAACAAGAAACAGAAGTAAAAACGAGTCAGATTTGTTACCACTAGCATAATCAATTGAAAACCCAAAATGTATAAATATGTATGATTGTATAAGCGATGATTAGTATTCACGAAATAAATGGCCTTTATCCACTTTGTTATTAATGTGTTCTTTCTTCCTAATTATATATATATATATATATATATATATATATATATATATATATATATATATATATATATATATTCACTCCTTATGGTTATATGGCAGTGAAACATTAGTCACTTTTGACTTTTGTATGGCTGGACATGATGATGATGATGAATCGAAGCAAATAACCTTGACACGACTCGAGTCAAGCTTATACCACAATGGTTGGCACACGAATTACGATTGCCTTTTTTGAAGATAGGCATGATGGTCGGCTCATTCCAATGAGGTGGTACGGTATCCTCATCCCATATAGTACGAAAAAAGTTAGTCAACGCTTCCGAAATTATATCGCCTCAATCCTTAAATAATCCCAGAAGCAAATGAACAGGGCCCGAGTCTTTGCGACGTCTAAGAGATATGATGGCATCCCGTATTCCTAACTCTTCGAGGTTAACACTCCACACTGTTGATACAGGAAAGCTTTTGGGGATCGGAACTGACGCAGGTGACCTTGTAAGTGTTCAGACTACCTATCAAGACGACATTATTTTGTTTATTAGATGATTGTTACTATCATTTATTGTTTCGCTAACTTTTAATTTTCTGGGCTATTGCCTGATGCGAACGCTTCTATCTCTTCAGTCTTTCTGGTCCAAAAGGGTTCAAGATCGACTTTTAGACTGCGCTTAAGTTGGCGTCTTACATTTCAACTAATATTATTGTGACCCGAGCTAGACAGCATTTAACGCCTTTCTAGTATCTCCATAGATTTTACAGAGAACCAATGACTATTTCTACGGAGGCCTACAATGTCACACGCAATAGTACTTGCATTGTGCATAGGGGAATATATCGTAGTCCAAAGTAAATTGGAATTTTCGCCATCAAGACCAGTTGGCTTTGATTTTAGAATATCTTCATATTTTTGTCGGAGGGACGGTTGTTCGAATTTGCCTTCAAGCTATCTGAGGCTTATTATTATTTATTTTTCCAGAAAATTAGAGTGCAAATCGAAAATGGATAAGAACCTGGTCCGAGTCGACATAAGAGTTCCAAAACCATAGACAATGCTGAATGCAACCACGCCATCTATAACTAATTGCTACACGATCGATTTGAGTTCACCGTTGTTCGGGGACCGGAGGACGCCATGTGGCGCAACGTTTTATACTACATCTGAAGTTTTTACTACTTAAATATAATCTGTGTTCCGCGCAGCTGTCGAACAGTCGCTCGCCATTATTGCTGCGCGCCGAGCTTAAATCTATCTTTCACGTAAATGAAATTCTGCGTTAATTAAACGCCAAATTTGAGCATTCATGTCACCTATAACCAAGACTGTATTTGAACTTCTGGCTTTACATAGTAAGGAGCTTAGGCGAGAGTAAAAACAGCAAAACTATGTTGTTGGACTGGTTAAATACAATGGGATTGACGTTTATTTCGAGCCCACAAATTTGATTGAAATAATTTCTTCACCATCCGTGCACTCGATGATTGTTTAAGCACTATTAAAGTCAACTAAGCATATATAGAGTTCAATAGACACTTACCATGCGAAATGAGTAATTAGCAAATGCATAACGGAAAAGAATTACACCTTTTCGTTTGTGTTGCATTTGCAGTCATTTCACTGCTCTTTTTGTCGAGAAAAATGTTAGCACAAAATGTATGCTTCAAAGGGAGTTCTTCTTATTTGTCTGTTGATTTCGGCTAAAGAAGCTATTGTTTTGTAGAAATTATTTTATATTAATACTTTAAACATGATTTCGTGATTTTTTGTAGATCTTAAACTTCAATTGCATAAGGAGAAAAAAGATGTAAAAAAGTCATCAAACGCCTGTGTTGAAATTGCTCTACAACACACTCTAACCGGTAAGTCATCGTTTGCAAATATCCTGGTTGATTTGTATCTGCAGTGTTGCGTAGAAAATTTTCAATTGACGTTTATTTATTGTTATGTTGTAATGAATTTCATAGCTCCTTGTTGTGGCGTTCTGTATGCTCCATTAAATGTGCATAAAATGGACATTTTTGATTGTCCTCCGACATATTTTCGAGTGGTAGGCCTTGTTAGGTATGTTCAATCATTCTGAACACGACAAATTTTGTCTCGAATTAAACATAAATTCCATTCACTACTTAACCAGTCGCAACACAGAAACATCGCGCCATTCACACGTACTGACGCGTTTCGACCTTCCATGTTCATCATCACAGTAAAAGTATATTATATATATATATATATATATATATATATATATATATAATACAATTAGTCACTCTGCCGCAATAAGGACGAAACCGGTCTACTGGATG